>NW_024121131.1:1070744-1242420 GCF_016745375.1 Pimephales promelas
GCAATCTATATTGTGAAAAGCGCTATATAAATATACTTGACCTGAAAATACATAATTTCATTTATACAGTTACAGTCAGGGGTGGGGAAAAAACGATTCTTAGATGCATCGCGATGCAGACGATTCTGAATCGATTCTCAAAATATCAAAAAAAATAATTATATATATTTATAATAACGTAATATTGATGGAACGCGAAAGAGGGTACTCTGAAGCGCTGAAGTGTAGTGCGCGCGCGAACCAGACACGGGCTGAGCATGACATCCAAACACCCTCCTTGTTAAAAGCTGACGAGTGGCAATATTTTTGGCTATGGAGTTGAAAGGGGAAAGGAGCTGAACAAGAGCCACACTAGTTAAGAATAAAACTAAAATATTTCGGAAAAACACAAAAATATTGAGAAGCCATACGACACGTTTCCACCCAGAGGAGGAAAATCACTCAGCTGTACGCCGGTCGTTGTTATATTATTAATTACTACAAATATGCGGCTAGTTCAGAAAGTTTAAAAAAGCATGTTGTAGATGTTTAAAAAAGCATCTACATGTAACGCGGCTAGAGTTTTGACAATGAGTCAATGGGCTCTGTCTAAATTCTTTGTTTTTCACTTGTTTATCATCATTTTTTTTCCTTTTACCCGTCTTTGTTTTATGAGCAGGTGCCACTCGAGCTGCGGCACAGCAATATTGAGTTTGAACGACGGTACGCGCTGTGCAAGAGAGAGCGAGTGTGATCAGGGCGTACACGCGCGTGATTAACACTGCTAAGACACTCCTCCTGGCTCTGATTGGTTGTTTCTGACCGGGAGCTGTGTATTTCTGCAAATGGCAGTAGGAATTCAACTTTAATTCTTTATTGTTCAGTACTTTGTACTTCTAAAAGCGAAGTACTTTACAACAAAAAATCGTGAGGTGCCAAGAGATTCCCACCCCTAGTTACAGTGCATAATGTAAACATCTGTAAAAAGTCTTCTGATCTAGATTTATATTACTTTAAGAAAAAATAATTAAACTTACTATTTATTTCTTTAATATTTGATGTTCTTCCTATTCTTTTGTGTTATATATTTGCATGTATGCATGTAACCAGGGCCCCTGGAAACCACAACACATTGCCTGTGTGTATGTGTGTGTATGTGTGTATGTGTGTGTGTGTGTGTGTGTGTGTGTGTAGTTGGTTGTGGTTGTGACCTGGGAGGCAGGAGGCTGGTCTCCACCGCCATGGCCAAACAGTCGTAGAGGAAGGCGATGCGTTTGGGGCTGTGCTGACCATGAATGAAGCGGACAATCCACTGCACACACTGATCATGTGACTCCTGCAGTGACAGCACACACACATTAAACACAATCTCTCTGCCACACCTGTTCTAACTGGCCATCAAAATTACTTTATAGGAAAAATAATATTCGCACAGTTATCACCATCGTAAATCTTTGTCTCAAGTTTTAAAGGGATAGTTCACTGAAATTAATTTTTGGTATGTTTTATCTTACCTCAAGGCCATCCAAGATGTAGGTGTCTTTGTTTCCACAGTAGTTTCAATTTTAATATATTTTGAGGTCAAACCGTTCTTGTCTGTCAGTCATATAATGCAGGTATGAGGGTCCACCTCAAAGAGCAGCACAGAGAAGTCCAAATTAAACATGATTTAATGACTCGTAAATGTAAGTACACATTGATGGCATGAAACGAGCGGTTTGTGTGAGAAAACCAACAGTATTAATATTGTTTTTACCTCTTGTTATCATAGCCACATCCAAGTGATCTGACGGTATGGGCGTTTCGGTCTGCGCAAGCGCTGGAAAGCAGCAGAAGTGATCTCTCGCGCAGATGCTATATATCGATATATCGAAATCGTCTTCCATTGCGATTTCCTGTATATCTAAATATGTTTATATCTTCACAGTGAAGGATAACACTTCCGAAATCTCTGTGTAAACAATGAGTGACGCACACGCGCGAGAGAGATCACTTCCGGCGCATGCGCAGACAGAAGCCCTCAGATCACTTAGACGTGTCTGTGATTACAAGAGGTAAAAACGATATAAATACTGTTGGTTTTCTCACACAAACCGCTCGTTTCGTGTCTTAGGCCATCAATGTGTACTTACATGTATGAGTCATTAAATCATGTTTAATTTGGACTTCTCTGTGCTGCTCTTTGAGGTGAACCCCATATACCTCCATTATATGACTAAAAACAGACAAGAACGGACACCTACATCTTGGATGCCCTTGAGGTAAGCTAAAACATCAAAAATTAATTACGATGTGAACTATCCCTTTAAGCTTAAGCTCTGATTCTTATTTTCCTAGTGAATTTTGCAATGTTTTTTCAAAAATATTTTTGGTGCACATCATTATTGTGTTAAATCCACGTTCCTAATTATCTTGAATCAGAATATCTTCCTCTTGCAGCATCTATTCTCTTCTCTGATGATGATGATGATGATGATGATGAGGACGGCGGGGCAACTTGTCAATCAAACCAGATCCACCAATAGCAAACCACAATCGTCCAATCAATTCCTCACGGGCACAATCAAGCCCCGCCCACTCAGGTTTTACTCAGACATACAGGACACAATAGTCAGGAAAAGACTAGCGTAACTAGAGATATTCTGATTCAAGAATATGAGACACATGAATTTAAAACAAAGATGTGCAGTTGTGCACACAGATAATTCATTCAGAACATACACTGCAATATCCCAGGGCAGGACTAACATCACAGAGCTGAACTAACGTTACTGTAACCAGATGAACGAGTGTGAGCTGACCTGGGGCAGGCTGATCCAGTACTGTCTGAAGGCTCCTAAACAGCTCAGGAGTTTATTCCTCTCATCCTCCGCACTGTCCATGAACATGCTGCACACACACACACACACACACACACACACACACACACAGCTGACTCTCGTCCCTTCACTGGCTACATTTTAGCGCTAGTTTCAGTCTTTCTTATTTACTCACCCAGCAAACGCCTCTTCTATCACCTCAGTTTTCTAGTGTGAAAAAACAGTTGACAGTTTGTTTATTTTTTATTTGTATTATAATATAATTGTCTGCTAATATAGTATTATATGGGACAATCTTATAATGAATGAAATGACCCACCACTACATCCTCAAAAATACTCTGCAGCTGACTTTCCATGGGGACCGCCATGATCTGAGGAGCTCGTCGTAAGGCAGCGCTTTGTAAACTTACATGTCCATCTTATAGTGTGTGTGTTGAATTCGCGCTGAACTGACGCTCTGATGAATAACAGAAAACAAACGCCAGTGTCCAGACACACCGGAAACTCGAGCGCGCTGAAAACATCCCGGAGTGAACACACGATCACACAAAGCGATGGTTCCGGTTGACAAATCAATGAACAATGCATAAAATTCATGCTGAAACGCTTATAAAGGGGCGTTAAAAACTACAACACTCGTTGCATTATTGCCTCTGTACAGATTTATGCTTCAAACCAAGAGTTAAGCGTACAATTTTATTTTTTAATTACATGTTTCTCTGAAGATTGTGATTTTTTTTTAAACTATGCAGTTTGGGAATAAAATTCAAATGATTGTTTTGGCTAACAGAAATGTTTAACTAATTTTATAGCTAATTCGAGATGGTTAAATTATAGACTTTGTTCACTTTACACACACAAGGAATTTGTCTTTGTGACAGGAAGGCGAATATGAGTTCTTTATCAAAATAAAGGTCTCGGTGAGCTCTATCCAATGGTGCCAAAAATACATATCTGAGATCAAACTGTATTGAATAAAGCAACAAAAAGGCGTATCTGATGTATTTGACTTTTTTTTTTTATTTGAAAATGTTTTAGAACATTGTCATTGTGTTAATATGCCACACATTTTTTACTTAAATACTAATTCCTGTAAGTATGCCTGTGGTTGCAATGTTTGTGGTTTAAGGTTAATAATACAGGTGATTGAAGTGTGGTCAAAATTTTGTTTTGTCTCTCCTGTAAAGTTTGTTAAAAGCCACTTACGCCCCACATACCAACATAGTTTCAGCCCAGATCCAGCCCACATCTGCCACTTGTGGGATGCGAATCTGGCCGACATACAGCGTGGAATGACGCCACATGTCAGCCATGAGCAAAGAAATAAACCAGAACTGGACTTTATCTGAGCCACAAAATCGGTGTAGCCTATGTTAAACATGGAGTCATCTCAACCCATTCTTGATGTCTGTATGTGCCTATACATTTTTTTACAATAAAAAGTAATAAGCTATTACATAATAATATTATTATTGATATGATATTACTATATATGTAATGATGTTACATAATAATGTTATAAAGAAAACATAGCCTATGGGTGATTCTCCAATTGGTACTTTTTTCCATCATTAAAAGACATTAAAAAAAGAAGAAAAAAAACTTTCCCCTAAACTAAAGTAGAGTAACTAAACCCTAAACCAACTTTTTTTAGATCTGTAAGAATGAATATTTATTAATATCAGTCATTGATTCGAGTAACTTTTGTGACATTTGTGTATAAAGTGTTTTATTTCTACAATATATGGTGTAAAAACGTCTTAGTGCTGCCCTCTTCAGGTTGAACGGTGGCTACTGCAGTTGAATTTTCCTATTGAATGTTCCGCACTTCGTGACGTACGCAGGTTTCAGCTCACCACGCTCTTGGCACGAGCAACTGATTGCTTTGCAAATTGATTAACTGTTTCGACGCATTCGGAAGGCCACACTGGGAACCCCTGCTGGTCAGATTGGAAATGCAACAGTGGAAATGCCACACAAACTCAGGCCAAACATGCATGAAACAACCTTTTACAAACCATTGCAAACGCTTTCTTGAAAGTAAAACCTTTCAAATGAAATTAGCTAACCACCGTTTAGGTGAGTCTTGAACGGCAGGTTGGCTTTATCAGCAGAGCATGAGCTCATACAAGGTGTCCGTGGTAAAGAAGAAGCCTCCTCGTCGGGGAATCGAACCCTGGTTTTCCGTGTGACAGGCGGAGATAGTGGTACGGCATTGTATGCTCAGCCATTGAGAAGTCACTTAAAGGGTTAGTTCACCCAAAAAATTAAAATTCTGTCAGTATTTAGTTACTCACCCTCATGTTGTTCAACCCCGTAAGACCTTCGTTCATCTTCTCAACACAAATTAAGATATTTAAGATATTAAGATCACTCCTGCATACAGTCCATAGGCTTCTTGAGGGAATGACTCTTGCTGTCCTCGAAAAGTCATTAAAGACATCGTTAAAATAGTCCAAGTGACTACAGGGGCTCAATCTAAGGTTTATCAAACGACGAGAATACTTTTGTGCGCAAAAAAACAACAAAAATAACGACTTTATTTCAACTATTCGTTTATTTCTCTCTCTGCGCGAGTCAGGTTACTAGTTTAATAGCGTAAGCTTCTGTTATTGTACGTCACACGCATCACACACATGACCAGCGTCGGCCAATAGTGAGCCTACGTGTGACGTAGCTCTACGCAATCACACTACGTTAACTGACTACAGGCTCATGGAGAAGGAAGTGAATAGTTGAAATAAAGTCGTTATTTTTGTTGTTTTTTTGCGCACAAAAGTGTTCTCGTCGTTTGATAAAGTTAAGATTGAGCCCCTGTAGTCACTTGGACTATTTTAACGATGTCTTTAATGACTTTTCGGGGACAGCAAGAGTCATTCCCTCAAGAAGCCTATGGACTAGTATGCAGGAGCGATCTTAATATCTTAAATATCTTAATTTGTGTCCCGAAGATGAACGAAGGTCTTACGGGGTTGGAACAACATGAGGGTGAGTAAATACTGACAGAATTTTCATTTTTGGGTGAACTAACCCTTTAATACTGGACATGCTTTCCATTATGGGCGTTATTGGTATTTAAGCCTTTCATTTTGGCCAAAGGGGGGCAAGAAGAGGAGCTCTCCCTCTCCTGTGGAGGAATCCACCTGCAATCCAAGGAGATGAAGGGTTTGTTCATTTAGCCTCCAGGAAGTTCCTAAAAATCCCAGGAATTCTAGACACTGGTTCAGAGACATCCTCTTAGACAGGGTTTGCCGGTCATCTGGTGATGGGGCAGATTCTTATTACATCTGCTCCATCCTCTAATGGAAATGGCTATTATTGTTTTAACAAAAAAAAAAAGACAAAAAGCTAGGTGGGGGGAGCCTGCACCAGAAATCACCCTTGCTGAGCATGGTGGCATGTGTGTGATAGCACATTGTCCCAACGTCTCATGGTTACAGCTCGAGTTTCTCTTCATTCACGCATAAATCTTTCGCCTTTTACTTAAGATTTCCGTTGAGGGGAGCATAAACATGCATAAAACAAACTATAACAAACGCTTTCTTGAAAGTAAAGCCTTTGGAATGGAATTAGCTAACCACCCTCAGGTGAGTCTTGAACGGCAGGTTGGCTTTATCAGCAGAGCATGAGCTCATACATGGTGTTTGTCCGTGGTAAAGAAGAAGCCTCCCCGTCGGGGAATCGAACCCTGGTCTTCCACGTGACAGGCGGAGATACTGTCCACTATACTAACGAGGACTGGTCGTTACACCGGTGTCCCTGAGCGGTACGGCGTTGCATGCTCAGCCGGTGAGAAGTCACTTAATACTGGACATGCTTTCCATTATGGGAGTTATTGGTGTTTAAGCCTTTCATTTTGGTCAAGGGGGGCAGGAAGGAGTGGAAAAAATCCACTGAAAAAATTGTAGCAAAGACCATCCACAGTTTCCGCCCAGTTTCGAACTGGGGACCTTTCGCGTGTGAGGCCAACGTGATAACCACTACGCTACGGAAACATGCCCTGTAGGTGCAGGCAGAAATCTTCTGGTGCAGGCTTGTTCAAAAGTGTATAAAGGAAAAGTGAGCTGAGCCCTCCTGTTGTGGCAAACAGTTCTACCATAAGCCATGACAGAACATGACATTCTTCAAGCTATATTGAGGAATTGCAATCCTCGCATTGCCAGCATCTTGAGAGGGACGGTATCCACAATAGAGGAACTAGTTCACTGGTGGAACGGGACCTGAACGAGGAGAGAGTTTTCTGGAGGCAGAGGCAAGCTGAACAAGCAACTTTGCGTGGAGGAGGAAAGTCTGATCGAGGGAGGCCGAACAACCATAACATTGCTATGTATGCTAAATCCTCCATGTCTACTCTATTTTGGAGGCAATTATTGATACAGGTAGTACTTATTCTTTGATCCAAGAGTCTTCATGGAATCAAATCAAACATGTAGGGGAGGTTTTACAGTCAAGTAAGGGTCAGACATTTTCTCTAGAAACATGCACTTGGTAAAGTTTCTCTGCAGTGTATAGTGTATGGCAAAGTTTATTCTTTAAAGGGTTAGTTCACCCAAAAATGAAAATTAAGTCATTAATTACTCACCCCCATGCTGTACCAACCCCGTAAGACCTTCGTTCATCTTCGGAACACAAATAAAGATATTTTTGATTGAATCTGAGAGCTGGATCAGTCCTACATAGACAGCCTGAGGGACTGCCTCTTGACGGCCCAGAAAGTCATTAAAGAAAAGGTTTAAATATTCCATGTGCCTACAGCGGCTCAACTATAACTTTATCAAGCGACGAGACTACTTTTTGTGCGAAAAAAAAACGTAAATAACGACTTTATTCGACTTTCCATTACTTCCTTATGGGCGCATGCGCGAGAACTGACACGAGGACGTTCTTCTTCGACTACTTTTTGTTACCGGCTGCTCACCGCTTAGGAGTTTTACCGCCCCCTACCGTATAAGATGACGTACTGATATAGCCGGAGGCGCAAAACGTTCTGTTTACAAGCAGTACGTCATCTTATACGGTAGGGGGCGGTAAAACTCCTAAGCGGAGCAGCCGGTAACAAAAAGTAGTCGAAGAAGAACGGTCTCGTCTCAGTTCTCGTGCATGCGCCCATAAGGAAGTAATGGAAAGTCGAATAAAGTCGTTATTTACGTTTTTTTTTTCGCACAAAAAGTAGTCTCATCACTTGATAAACGTATAATTGAGCCGCTGTAGGCACATGGAATATTTAAACCTTTTCTTTTAATGACTTTATGGGCCGTCAAGAGTCAGTCCCTCAGGCTGTCTATGGAAGAGTGATCCAGCTCTCAGATTCAATCAAAAATATCTTTATTTGTGTTCCGAAGATGAACGAAGGTCTTACGGGGTTGGTACAGCATGGGGGTGAGTAATTAATGACTTAATTTTCATTTTTGGGTGAACTAACCCTTTAAGAGCATTCGTGATGCGAAATTGTGATTTGGCATTTCCTCTCGTCGTGGGACTTTTTTCTGGGGTGAAGTTGGATTTCGCCACCACATTATGCGAGTTCCCCAAAGACGAGGAGCTACATTACTTTACTAACCCTGGTGACTTCAAGCCTGCTATTACATCATCCTCAAGTACAAGATTGCATGTAGCAGTTCCAACTAGGCCGCTGAATGATACTAGTCAAGCCACGGTAATGGAGTTGGTGAGTGTAGCAGAGGCTTCAAGGAGTCAAAAAAGACAATTGGAACAACTGTTGGCCTACAGTGTGCACAGATTCGTTAGGATGTACTTCCATCATTACCCTGTGAACGCAAAGACGCCCCTTGATGGCTTTCCTGTGCCACATAAACATGATATTCTTACTTCTCTGTATGGGGCTACCGTTTTCAGTACGTTGGATTTAAGAAGTGGCTAATGGATGAGGCGAGCATTTCTAAAACTGCTTTTGTGACCAAAAATGCCCAATATGATTTTTTGCGTCTACCTTTTGCTTTGAAAAATGCTGCAGCCACTTTTAGACGACTGATGACTTCTAGTCTGCGAGACTTCACCCTTGTGCCACTAGGGGGCTGTATGTGTTTTGTGGCACAGCTGATCTCGGGTCAGCCCGGGTAAAGGCCAATTTATACTTCTGCGTAGCATACGCACAGACGCGTCCCATACCGCGTACCCTTCGCCGTCGCCTGACGCGCACCTCCTCAAAAATGTAACTACACGTCGCGACGACGCGGACCGCAAGATCGGTGATTGGTCGGCTTGGTAGCATCGCATTTCCTCCTACGCATTTCCGCACGTACCTTCTCACGCATTTCCACCACTGTCTATGATTTCCACAAGTTTCATCTCCTCCGAAGTCTTCTCTCATTTCTGCCTTTCAGTTTTAGTAATTTCACTAAAGTGAACTGTTTTTCCACCTTAATAAGCTCCAATTCCAACATGATCAGCTCTCTTTCACTCGTAGTAACCTAGCCGCGAGTAATCTAAACACAGTGGAACATTAAAACTCTCCGCCGCCAACTAGCGTTTCGGAGCAGTACTGCAGAGCAACCAAGACCTGAACGCAGAAGTATAAATGCTCACAACGGCGTCACCTACGTGCGTAGCCAACGCCGTACACTACAGGCCAATTTATACTTCTGCGTAGGGTGCGCGCAGTAGGTACGGCGTAGCATACGCACAGACGCGTCCCATACCGCGTACCCTTCCGCGTTGCCTGACGCGCACCTCTTCAAAAATGTAACTACACGTCGCGACGACGCGGACCGCAAGATCGGTGATTGGTCGGCTTGGTAGCATCGCATTTCCTCCTACGCATTTCCGCACGTACCTTCTCACGCATTTCCACACGTACCATCTCCTCTGACATCTTCTCTCATTTCTGCCTTTCAGTTTTAGTAATTTCACTAAAATGAACTGTTTTTTCACCCCAATAAGCTCCAACTCCAACATGATCCGGTCTCTTTCAGTCGCTATTGCTTGTAGTAACCTAGCCGCGAGGAATCTAAACACAGTGGAACATTAAAACTCTCCGCCGCCAACTAGCGTTTCGGAGCAGTACTGCAGAGCAACCAATACCTGAACGCAGAAGTATAAATGCTCACGACGGCGTCGCCTACGTGCGAAGCCAACGCCGTACACTACGGCGTACCCTCGACGCAGAAGTATAAATTGGCCTTAAGTCTTTTAATCTGGAGGAAACTCAGACACAGGTGTTGGCTGATTGGGAAGCAAACAGTTTTCGATTGTGCCTTTGGGTGTAAATAATACGGTTTGTTGCATGTTACAGTATGAGTTAAAGGGTTAGTTCACCCAAAAATGAAAATTCTGTCAGTATTTCCTCACCCTCATGTTGTTCAACCCCGTAAGACCTTCGTTCATCTTCGGAACACAAATTAAGATATTTAAGATATTAAGATCGCTCCTGCATACTAGTCCATAGGCTTCTCGAGGGACTGGCTCTTGCTGTCCTCGAAAAGTCATTAAAGACATCGTTAAAATAGTCCAAGTGACTACAGGGGCTCAATCTTAACTTTATCAAACGACGAGAACACTTTTGTGCGCAAAAAAAACAACAAAAATAACGACTTTATTTCAACTATTCGTTTATTTCTCCCTCTGCGCGAGTCAGGTTACTAGTTTAATAGCGTAAGCTTCTGTTATTGTACGTCACACGCATCACACACACATGACCAGCGTCGGCCAATAGTGAGCCTACGTGTGACGTAGCTCTACGCAATCACACTACGTTAACTGACTTACAGGCTCATGGAGAAGGAAGTGAATAGTTGAAATAAAGTCGTTATTTTTGTTGTTGTTTTGCGCACAAAAGTGTTCTCGTCGTTTGATAAACTCAAGATTGAGCCCCTGTAGTCACTTGGACTATTTTAACGATGTCTTTAATGACTTTTCGGAGACAGCAAGAGCCAGTCCCTCAAGAAGCCTATGGACTAGTATGCAGGAGCGATCTTAATATCTTAAATATCTTAATTTGTGTCCCGAAGATGAACGAAGGTCTTACGGGGTTGGAACAACATGAGGGCGAGTAAATACTGACAGAATTTTCATTTTTGGGTGAACTAACCCTTTAAGATATTGCCACTGTATGATATGCAGGAAAATAAATTGCTAGATAATAGTAACATTACTGAACGCTCCGTCTTTTTTTTATGTGTAAGATCACACGGCACACGTCTAAACTTAATCCACGGAATTAGCAACCAGTACTGGACTTCGTTTAGGACTTAGTCAGTGATTGCTTTAACCACATCAAGTTTATAGCTATTTTGTCACTATTCAGCTCATTCTATTAGGCTTTTAATGAAGGAAGCATTTTTTTTCTGTATGTTTATGTACAATAAACATTTGGAATTGTAACATACTGCATTGATGTAATGGGCCCTATCAATCATGTATGCAAAGCAAAACAAGGAGATTATCTGGGTAAAGGAAAAACAAAGACAGGCCAATTTTAATAGACATTAATATGTATTCTTTTCCAAAATACTATAAATTGCAATGCATTATGGAAAGTCTTACGCTGTAAAAACACGATGACCAGCTGAGTGTGAACCGGACATGCACACCTGAAAATGTTATACACACAGCACATAAAGTTGTGAATAAACCAGAAAACTTACATGAAGCAAAGGGATTTTATTACAATATAGAATATAAAATAAATATGCATATTTTCTCATATAACAGTCATTCGTACACTGAAATAATGAATAACTTGAAAAAATCATAGAGTGAGACTGTGTTGTCTGCATTTTTGCACATATACGCACACAAGGGAGTCAATGTGAGATAGTCTCCTATGTCTAAAAAGGCCATGTTATGTAATTTGCAAGTACTTGATTTGCACAGAACATAATATAATAGTGCCTCACAGAGAGAGAGAGAGAGCAATATCATCATGTTGGCTAAAAATTGTTGGTGATTTTATGGGCCATGTTCTACGGGACTTTATAAAGTTATTAAAATCTCTCTTGCGCATTCACATGTCTCTCATAATCAGAATGCATGCGTAATGACGGTGTAATGCAGATGGTAATAAAGTGCTACTGTGTCAAAATATTTCAGAAGGACACATCTATTATATATTACAGGCATATTTCAGTGACTGCTCCAATCTGATCTTTAAAAAATACCTGCAAAGGGGACAGGAATTCATGGGGAGGCATTGTGAAAAGCAAGCCAACAGGATGAATATGTGGAAAAATGAAATAATAAAAAAGATCAACACATGCAAATGTTCCATCAGGGGACAAATGTCTAAACATAGAGGTCTCTATCATGTAAATACATATACATTTATATAAGTGTATTTTCTTGCTTATTACTATATCATTAAAGCCATATGTTAGTGTCTAAAAAATACAACAATAAAAACCAAACATCATATTCATAAGGAATACTTTACATTTACCACTAAATAATTCCGTAATTACAGTGCAACATATCATAACATGGCAATTATTTTAAATGCTGTACATATAAAACTCATTTTAAAAACATTCATTGAAAGCATACGGATTATAAATAGGACAATAACATATGGGCATCTCCTTCAAGCTCGTCAGATCATGACTGTGGAGAATCAAGATGATTTCTGTCTTGTATACCAATCATAAATCCAATCACAAAACAGCAACACCATTGTTTCCAAGAAAAACAGTATTAAAAAGACAATCTGCAGAAATGAAAGGGGGAAAAAATCCATGAGCTCAGATTTTTCAGTATAAAGATTACAAGGAGAGATAGATAAACACACTTATTTCTTGCAATGAGGTGTAGAAGAACTATTGGGCTGCTCAAAAGAGGACTTGACCGGTAGACAGTGCAACGAACGACGCTAGAGCCGAATCTCTAAACCAGCAAAGGGAGAGTCGTGACACACAAACGGGTCTCTTATGACAGCGGGGGAAACTAAAATAAGGGCGTTTTACATATAGCAAAACCTGAATGCTTTCATCAATACGACATGCTACATGCTACTTTTTTTTAAATAGACAGATGTAGGGAAATCTATTCTGGTTACTTTAGTTTTTTAAACTTTTTTAAAACTGAATCAGCCTCGAAATCCCTATAAGCATCAGGAAAATATCTGCCAATTAACACTGTTGCGTTCTGGACTGCACTGTGTGTACAAGAGTGGACTGTTTGTATACTTAATTAATTGTACTTTATGCCTATTACATGTTTTATAATGTTTTTACATTGTAGTATATTGATAAATGGTTAGAACTGGCTTCGGGCTAGGTGCTCAAAATATATACTTAATAGTGTAATGCAATTACACTGATAAAACTGTATTTCAACATGACAAAATTATGATACAATTCAGTCAGTCTTATGATGCCAAATGTTTCTAATTCAAACACTAAAATGTTATTTACTGTAAATGTCACAATCTACAGAAACAAAATGTTTGTCATTTTTTTTATTTTGCTAACCCTTATGCTGCATTAGGGACATTTTTGGTCTTTTGCAGTTTAATTTCTTTGACCATTTTGGCTGTTTTAATGCAAATGGTATGAAATTTGGCAAAATTGTGACTTTTTGGATACATGTAAAAAATGGGATCCCATTTTGCAAAATATGTATAACACACACTGTGTAGATCAAATAGTAACACTCAGCACCATAAAGACCAAAAATGGCCCATTGAAACCCATTAAATCTGAGGCTGTCAGTAATACATGAAACATGATTTTTGCACAAACATCCTTTCATTTTGAAGCAAAAGCATTATATTTGCACCAGATGACGTCACTACATATTTATTCCCTATGGGTGGAAATGCACCTTATTTTAGGCAATAGGCAATGTTTAATAGGTGGCCATTTTTGGTCTCTAACGCGCCAAGTGGGATTTTTTGCAAAGTGGGACTGTGATAATCCAAATCTAAAGTTTTCTCTTTGCATTTAGTTTATTGAAAATAATTGAATTTTTGTGTTTTTTCCTCTTATACAAATCGATGGCTTCGCAAACAAAACTGGTAATTAAAGGGTTAAAATCCTGAAATTGAATACATTTTTGGTAGTTATGATGAGGACTGATGCTGGTTAAAAGATTTAACTTGGTAAAAGTGGAAAATAATAATAATATATAATATTTTAGGCAATGTTTAATATGTGGCCATTTTTGGTCCTTAATGCACTCAACGGTGTTAAAAATCTAATGCAGCACAAGGGTTAATAGTTAATTTAGCTCAAAATATGGGGAAACTGTAAACAAAGGAAATGTCAAGGAAGAGAGTTGTAACATTAAACTGAAGATATGATATGCACAATAGATAATCTTAGGATGAAATAAAAAACATCATATGAAACTGAAATGAAACTCGTTTGAGACTTATAAATATCAGAAAATGTGATAAACACATACAGAGTCACATCCTCATTAAGAAAAGTACCCTATGTACACTTCACATCAATGTTAGAAGAAACCCAGAAGTGACATTGGATTTTGATCACTTTCACGAGAAATACAAAGTATATTACACAAAAACAAAAAAAAACGGGACACAAGAGTTTGCTGGCAGACGCTGACCGCTAGCTACATTCTTCTACGAACCGTACGATTGAAATCAATTGTCAGTCTCAACAATTCGTGCTGGGTGACAGCAATACTATCCTTCAGGGCCTTTTAAACTCACTTTCAAAACACTAAAAACCAGAGATTTCCTTCTAATCCCGCTTGAGCTCGTATCTCCCCCATGATGCCTGATTAATCGTGCAGCTGTCACACACTTTCAGTGTTTCAAAGACAGCTTGGAAGATACACAGCTTTGCCTGATGAGACATCTAACTTTTAGTGAACTACTTCTTAATGAAAAAAAATAAAAAACCCGCTTCCAGTCCACATACCGAGCTCAAATAACACAAACAAAACAAAAACCAACAATAATCAGATTATAAAAGCATAGAAAACACTCGACAAAATAATCACAGAAGCAGTTCAACTGCTAGCTGCCCCGCACATGCAAGTCAATTCACGTGCAAATTCACACACACTCACTCTCTCACACACACACATTTCGAGATTTTAGTCCTGACCAAAATCATAAAACACATTCTTCTGCAAAAAAGAGAACGAGTAAAGCATGTCCTCTGATGTGATTTTATATAGCTGAGAGACAGAGGCATGCTGGGTTTCATTTCTCTCAGTAAGTGCTCTTTGTTCTTCAGTCTTTATAATACACACACATCCAGTCTCTGCTCTACTGTCTGCACATGCAGGAGATGGAGGACGCGTTTCAGTTCCTATGTACAATTGCTTATATACCGTAAATGTCTCCATGTGATCCGTTCCAGGTGTGTCTCAGAAAGGCTTGAGATGATACATCAACACTAATCAACCCACCAGACAATTTTCAGTTCCAAAGGGACACACACACACACCATCACAGACATCTACAGGGTGATAAGTCCAGGAATTGTAACACCACCGTGACAGGACGGTCCGAAATCATAACTCTACATCAAACGTGAAATACAGTGGTGTGAATAAGTGTGCCTAAAAAGAGGAATAAAAAATCATCTTTTGGATATTGATCTTAATGCCTTAATTGGAAAAATGAGGAAAACTCCAACCTTTAAGGACACCAATTTTCTTTGTGAATGAATAATGTATCATAAATAAATAAATGTTTTCCCTTAAAATACAGGGTGCATAAGTCATTGTTAAATTCCCATAGAGTCAGGCAGATTTTGATTTTTAAAAGCCAGTTATTTCATGGATCCAGGATAATATGCATCCTGATAAAGTTCCCTTGGCCTTTGGGATTAAAATATCCCCACATCATCACACACCTAGAGATTGGCATGGGGTACTTTCCATAAGATCATCTTTCAATGCAAATCAAACCAGCTATTAGGCTAACTGAAGTAAAACCATGCCAATCTGAAGGTGTGTGATGATGTGGGGATATTTTAATCCAAAGGCCAAGGGAACTTTATCAGGATGCATATTATCCTGGATCCATGAAATAACTGGCTTTTAAAAATCAAAATCTGCCTGACTCTATGGGAATTTAACAATGACTTATGCACCCTGTATTTTAAGGGAAAACATTTATTTATTTATGATACATTATTCATTCACAAAGAAAATTGGTGTCCTTAAAGGTTGGAGTTTTCCTCATTTTTATAATTAAGGCATTAAGATCAATATCCAAAAGATGATTTTTTATTCCTCTTTTTAGGCACACTTATTCACACCACTGTATTTCACGTTTGATGTAGAGTTATGATTTCGGACCGTCCTGTCACGGTGGTGTTACAATTCCTGGACTTATCACCCTGTAGATGTCTGTGATGGTGTGTGTGTGTGTCCCTTTGGAACTGAAAATTGTCTGGTGGGTTGATTAGTGTTGATGTATCATCTCAAGCCTTTCTGAGACACACCTGGAACGGATCACATGGAGACATTTACGGTATATAAGCAATTGTACATAGGAACTGAAACGCGTCCTCCATCTCCTGCATGTGCAGACAGTAGAGCAGAGACTGGATGTGTGTGTATTATAAAGACTGAAGAACAAAGAGCACTTACTGAGAGAAATGAAACCCAGCATGCCTCTGTCTCTCAGCTATATAAAATCACATCAGAGGACATGCTTTACTCGTTCTCTTTTTTGCAGAAGAATGTGTTTTATGATTTTGGTCAGGACTAAAATCTCGAAATGTGTGTGTGTGAGAGAGTGAGTGTGTGTGAATTTGCACGTGAATTGACTTGCATGTGCGGGGCAGCTAGCAGTTGAACTGCTTCTGTGATTATTTTGTCGAGTGTTTTCTATGCTTTTATAATCTGATTATTGTTGGTTTTTGTTTTGTTTGTGTTATTTGAGCTCGGTATGTGGACTGGAAGCGGGTTTTTTATTTTTTTTCATTAAGAAGTAGTTCACTAAAAGTTAGATGTCTCATCAGGCAAAGCTGTGTATCTTCCAAGCTGTCTTTGAAACACTGAAAGTGTGTGACAGCTGCACGATTAATCAGGCATCATGGGGGAGATACGAGCTCAAGCGGGATTAGAAGGAAATCTCTGGTTTTTAGTGTTTTGAAAGTGAGTTTAAAAGGCCCTGAAGGATAGTATTGCTGTCACCCAGCACGAATTGTTGAGACTGACAATTGATTTCAATCGTACGGTTCGTAGAAGAATGTAGCTAGCGGTCAGCGTCTGCCAGCAAACTCTTGTGTCCCGTTTTTTTTTGTTTTTGTGTAATATACTTTGTATTTCTCGTGAAAGTGATCAAAATCCAATGTCACTTCTGGGTTTCTTCTAACATTGATGTGAAGTGTACATAGGGTACTTTTCTTAATGAGGATGTGACTCTGTATGTGTTTATCACATTTTCTGATATTTATAAGTCTCAAACGAGTTTCATTTCAGTTTCATATGATGTTTTTTATTTCATCCTAAGATTATCTATTGTGCATATCATATCTTCAGTTTAATGTTACAACTCTCTTCCTTGACATTTCCTTTGTTTACAGTTTCCCCATATTTTGAGCTAAATTAACTATTAACCCTTGTGCTGCATTAGATTTTTAACACCGTTGAGTGCATTAAGGACCAAAAATGGCCACATATTAAACATTGCCTAAAATATTATATATTATTATTATTTTCCACTTTTACCAAGTTAAATCTTTTAACCAGCATCAGTCCTCATCATAACTACCAAAAATGTATTCAATTTCAGGATTTTAACCCTTTAATTACCAGTTTTGTTTGCGAAGCCATCGATTTGTATAAGAGGAAAAAACACAAAAATTCAATTATTTTCAATAAACTAAATGCAAAGAGAAAACTTTAGATTTGGATTATCACAGTCCCACTTTGCAAAAAATCCCACTTGGCGCGTTAGAGACCAAAAATGGCCACCTATTAAACATTGCCTATTGCCTAAAATAAGGTGCATTTCCACCCATAGGGAATAAATATGTAGTGACGTCATCTGGTGCAAATATAATGCTTTTGCTTCAAAATGAAAGGATGTTTGTGCAAAAATCATGTTTCATGTATTACTGACAGCCTCAGATTTAATGGGTTTCAATGGGCCATTTTTGGTCTTTATGGTGCTGAGTGTTACTATTTGATCTACACAGTGTGTGTTATACATATTTTGCAAAATGGGATCCCATTTTTTACATGTATCCAAAAAGTCACAATTTTGCCAAATTTCATACCATTTGCATTAAAACAGCCAAAATGGTCAAAGAAATTAAACTGCAAAAGACCAAAAATGTCCCTAATGCAGCATAAGGGTTAGCAAAATAAAAAAAATGACAAACATTTTGTTTCTGTAGATTGTGACATTTACAGTAAATAACATTTTAGTGTTTGAATTAGAAACATTTGGCATCATAAGACTGACTGAATTGTATCATAATTTTGTCATGTTGAAATACAGTTTTATCAGTGTAATTGCATTACACTATTAAGTATATATTTTGAGCACCTAGCCCGAAGCCAGTTCTAACCATTTATCAATATACTACAATGTAAAAACATTATAAAACATGTAATAGGCATAAAGTACAATTAATTAAGTATACAAACAGTCCACTCTTGTACACACAGTGCAGTCCAGAACGCAACAGTGTTAATTGGCAGATATTTTCCTGATGCTTATAGGGATTTCGAGGCTGATTCAGTTTTAAAAAAGTTTAAAAAACTAAAGTAACCAGAATAGATTTCCCTACATCTGTCTATTTAAAAAAAAGTAGCATGTAGCATGTCGTATTGATGAAAGCATTCAGGTTTTGCTATATGTAAAACGCCCTTATTTTAGTTGTCTCTGCCATAGTTTCCCCCGCTGTCATAAGAGACCCGTTTGTGTGTCACGACTCTCCCTTTGCTGGTTTAGAGATTCGGCTGTAGCGTCGTTCGTTGCACTGTCTACCGGTCAAGTCCTCTTTTGAGCAGCCCAATAGTTCTTCTACACCTCATTGCAAGAAATAAGTGTGTTTATCTATCTCTCCTTGTAATCTTTATACTGAAAAATCTGAGCTCATGGATTTTTTCCCCCTTTCATTTCTGCAGATTGTCTTTTTAATACTGTTTTTCTTGGAAACAATGGTGTTGCTGTTTTGTGATTGGATTTATGATTGGTATACAAGACAGAAATCATCTTGATTCTCCACAGTCATGATCTGACGAGCTTGAAGGAGATGCCCATATGTTATTGTCCTATTTATAATCCGTATGCTTTCAATGAATGTTTTTAAAATGAGTTTTATATGTACAGCATTTAAAATAATTGCCATGTTATGATATGTTGCACTGTAATTACGGAATTATTTAGTGGTAAATGTAAAGTATTCCTTATGAATATGATGTTTGGTTTTTATTGTTGTATTTTTTAGACACTAACATATGGCTTTAATGATATAGTAATAAGCAAGAAAATACACTTATATAAATGTATATGTATTTACATGATAGAGACCTCTATGTTTAGACATTTGTCCCCTGATGGAACATTTGCATGTGTTGATCTTTTTTATTATTTCATTTTTCCACATATTCATCCTGTTGGCTTGCTTTTCACAATGCCTCCCCATGAATTCCTGTCCCCTTTGCAGGTATTTTTTAAAGATCAGATTGGAGCAGTCACTGAAATATGCCTGTAATATATAATAGATGTGTCCTTCTGAAATATTTTGACACAGTAGCACTTTATTACCATCTGCATTACACCGTCATTACGCATGCATTCTGATTATGAGAGACATGTGAATGCGCAAGAGAGATTTTAATAACTTTATAAAGTCCCGTAGAACATGGCCCATAAAATCACCAACAATTTTTAGCCAACATGATGATATTGCTCTCTCTCTCTCTCTGTGAGGCACTATTATATTATGTTCTGTGCAAATCAAGTACTTGCAAATTACATAACATGGCCTTTTTAGACATAGGAGACTATCTCACATTGACTCCCTTGTGTGCGTATATGTGCAAAAATGCAGACAACACAGTCTCACTCTATGATTTTTTCAAGTTATTCATTATTTCAGTGTACGAATGACTGTTATATGAGAAAATATGCATATTTATTTTATATTCTATATTGTAATAAAATCCCTTTGCTTCATGTAAGTTTTCTGGTTTATTCACAACTTTATGTGCTGTGTGTATAACATTTTCAGGTGTGCATGTCCGGTTCACACTCAGCTGGTCATCGTGTTTTTACAGCGTAAGACTTTCCATAATGCATTGCAATTTATAGTATTTTGGAAAAGAATACATATTAATGTCTATTAAAATTGGCCTGTCTTTGTTTTTCCTTTACCCAGATAATCTCCTTGTTTTGCTTTGCATACATGATTGATAGGGCCCATTACATCAATGCAGTATGTTACAATTCCAAATGTTTATTGTACATAAACATACAGAAAAAAAATGCTTCCTTCATTAAAAGCCTAATAGAATGAGCTGAATAGTGACAAAATAGCTATAAACTTGATGTGGTTAAAGCAATCACTGACTAAGTCCTAAACGAAGTCCAGTACTGGTTGCTAATTCCGTGGATTAAGTTTAGACGTGTGCCGTGTGATCTTACACATAAAAAAAAGACGGAGCGTTCAGTAATGTTACTATTATCTAGCAATTTATTTTCCTGCATATCATACAGTGGCAATATCTTAAAGGGTTAGTTCACCCAAAAATGAAAATTCTGTCAGTATTTACTCGCCCTCATGTTGTTCCAACCCCGTAAGACCTTCGTTCATCTTCGGGACACAAATTAAGATATTTAAGATATTAAGATCGCTCCTGCATACTAGTCCATAGGCTTCTTGAGGGACTGGCTCTTGCTGTCTCCGAAAAGTCATTAAAGACATCGTTAAAATAGTCCAAGTGACTACAGGGGCTCAATCTTAACTTTATCAAACGACGAGAACACTTTTGTGCGCAAAAAAAACAACAAAAATAACGACTTTATTTCAACTATTCGTTTATTTCTCCCTCTGCGCGAGTCAGGTTACTAGTTTAATAGCGTAAGCTTCTGTTATTGTACGTCACACGCATCACACACACATGACCAGCGTCGGCCAATAGTGAGCCTACGTGTGACGTAGCTCTACGCAATCACACTACGTTAACTGACTTACAGGCTCATGGAGAAGGAAGTGAATAGTTGAAATAAAGTCGTTATTTTTGTTGTTGTTTTGCGCACAAAAGTGTTCTCGTCGTTTGATAAACTTAAGATTGAGCCCCTGTAGTCACTTGGACTATTTTAACGATGTCTTTAATGACTTTTCGAGGACAGCAAGAGCCAGTCCCTCGAGAAGCCTATGGACTAGTATGCAGGAGCGATCTTAATATCTTAAATATCTTAATTTGTGTCCCGAAGATGAACGAAGGTCTTACGGGGTTGGAACAACATGAGGGCGAGTAAATACTGACAGAATTTTCATTTTTGGGTGAACTAACCCTTTAAGATATTGCCACTGTATGATATGCAGGAAAATAAATTGCTAGATAATAGTAACATTACTGAACGCTCCGTCTTTTTTTTATGTGTAAGATCACACGGCACACGTCTAAACTTAATCCACGGAATTAGCAACCAGTACTGGACTTCGTTTAGGACTTAGTCAGTGATTGCTTTAACCACATCAAGTTTATAGCTATTTTGTCACTATTCAGCTCATTCTATTAGGCTTTTAATGAAGGAAGCATTTTTTTTCTGTATGTTTATGTACAATAAACATTTGGAATTGTAACATACTGCATTGATGTAATGGGCCCTATCAATCATGTATGCAAAGCAAAACAAGGAGATTATCTGGGTAAAGGAAAAACAAAGACAGGCCAATTTTAATAGACATTAATATGTATTCTTTTCCAAAATACTATAAATTGCAATGCATTATGGAAAGTCTTATACTGTAAAAACATGATGACCAGCTGAGTGTGAACCGGACATGCACACCTGAAAATGTTATACACACAGCACATAAAGTTGTGAATAAACCAGAAAACTTACATGAAGCAAAGGGATTTTATTACAATATAGAATATAAAATAAATATGCATATTTTCTCATATAACAGTCATTCGTACACTGAAATAATGAATAACTTGAAAAAATCATAGAGTGAGACTGTGTTGTCTGCATTTTTGCACATATACGCACACAAGGGAGTCAATGTGAGATAGTCTCCTATGTCTAAAAAGGCCATGTTATGTAATTTGCAAGTACTTGATTTGCACAGAACATAATATAATAGTGCCTCACAGAGAGAGAGAGAGAGCAATATCATCATGTTGGCTAAAAATTGTTGGTGATTTTATGGGCCATGTTCTACGGGACTTTATAAAGTTATTAAAATCTCTCTTGCGCATTCACATGTCTCTCATAATCAGAATGCATGCGTAATGACGGTGTAATGCAGATGGTAATAAAGTGCTACTGTGTCAAAATATTTCAGAAGGACACATCTATTATATATTACAGGCATATTTCAGTGACTGCTCCAATCTGATCTTTAAAAAATACCTGCAAAGGGGACAGGAATTCATGGGGAGGCATTGTGAAAAGCAAGCCAACAGGATGAATATGTGGAAAAATGAAATAATAAAAAAGATCAACACATGCAAATGTTCCATCAGGGGACAAATGTCTAAACATAGAGGTCTCTATCATGTAAATACATATACATTTATATAAGTGTATTTTCTTGCTTATTACTATATCATTAAAGCCATATGTTAGTGTCTAAAAAATACAACAATAAAAACCAAACATCATATTCATAAGGAATACTTTACATTTACCACTAAATAATTCCGTAATTACAGTGCAACATATCATAACATGGCAATTATTTTAAATGCTGTACATATAAAACTCATTTTAAAAACATTCATTGAAAGCATACGGATTATAAATAGGACAATAACATATGGGCATCTCCTTCAAGCTCGTCAGATCATGACTGTGGAGAATCAAGATGATTTCTGTCTTGTATACCAATCATAAATCCAATCACAAAACAGCAACACCATTGTTTCCAAGAAAAACAGTATTAAAAAGACAATCTGCAGAAATGAAAGGGGGAAAAAATCCATGAGCTCAGATTTTTCAGTATAAAGATTACAAGGAGAGATAGATAAACACACTTATTTCTTGCAATGAGGTGTAGAAGAACTATTGGGCTGCTCAAAAGAGGACTTGACCGGTAGACAGTGCAACGAACGACGCTACAGCCGAATCTCTAAACCAGCAAAGGGAGAGTCGTGACACACAAACGGGTCTCTTATGACAGCGGGGGAAACTAAAATAAGGGCGTTTTACATATAGCAAAACCTGAATGCTTTCATCAATACGACATGCTACATGCTACTTTTTTTTAAATAGACAGATGTAGGGAAATCTATTCTGGTTACTTTAGTTTTTTAAACTTTTTTAAAACTGAATCAGCCTCGAAATCCCTATAAGCATCAGGAAAATATCTGCCAATTAACACTGTTGCGTTCTGGACTGCACTGTGTGTACAAGAGTGGACTGTTTGTATACTTAATTAATTGTACTTTATGCCTATTACATGTTTTATAATGTTTTTACATTGTAGTATATTGATAAATGGTTAGAACTGGCTTCGGGCTAGGTGCTCAAAATATATACTTAATAGTGTAATGCAATTACACTGATAAAACTGTATTTCAACATGACAAAATTATGATACAATTCAGTCAGTCTTATGATGCCAAATGTTTCTAATTCAAACACTAAAATGTTATTTACTGTAAATGTCACAATCTACAGAAACAAAATGTTTGTCATTTTTTTTATTTTGCTAACCCTTATGCTGCATTAGGGACATTTTTGGTCTTTTGCAGTTTAATTTCTTTGACCATTTTGGCTGTTTTAATGCAAATGGTATGAAATTTGGCAAAATTGTGACTTTTTGGATACATGTAAAAAATGGGATCCCATTTTGCAAAATATGTATAACACACACTGTGTAGATCAAATAGTAACACTCAGCACCATAAAGACCAAAAATGGCCCATTGAAACCCATTAAATCTGAGGCTGTCAGTAATACATGAAACATGATTTTTGCACAAACATCCTTTCATTTTGAAGCAAAAGCATTATATTTGCACCAGATGACGTCACTACATATTTATTCCCTATGGGTGGAAATGCACCTTATTTTAGGCAATAGGCAATGTTTAATAGGTGGCCATTTTTGGTCTCTAACGCGCCAAGTGGGATTTTTTGCAAAGTGGGACTGTGATAATCCAAATCTAAAGTTTTCTCTTTGCATTTAGTTTATTGAAAATAATTGAATTTTTGTGTTTTTTCCTCTTATACAAATCGATGGCTTCGCAAACAAAACTGGTAATTAAAGGGTTAAAATCCTGAAATTGAATACATTTTTGGTAGTTATGATGAGGACTGATGCTGGTTAAAAGATTTAACTTGGTAAAAGTGGAAAATAATAATAATATATAATATTTTAGGCAATGTTTAATATGTGGCCATTTTTGGTCCTTAATGCACTCAACGGTGTTAAAAATCTAATGCAGCACAAGGGTTAATAGTTAATTTAGCTCAAAATATGGGGAAACTGTAAACAAAGGAAATGTCAAGGAAGAGAGTTGTAACATTAAACTGAAGATATGATATGCACAATAGATAATCTTAGGATGAAATAAAAAACATCATATGAAACTGAAATGAAACTCGTTTGAGACTTATAAATATCAGAAAATGTGATAAACACATACAGAGTCACATCCTCATTAAGAAAAGTACCCTATGTACACTTCACATCAATGTTAGAAGAAACCCAGAAGTGACATTGGATTTTGATCACTTTCACGAGAAATACAAAGTATATTACACAAAAACAAAAAAAAACGGGACACAAGAGTTTGCTGGCAGACGCTGACCGCTAGCTACATTCTTCTACGAACCGTACGATTGAAATCAATTGTCAGTCTCAACAATTCGTGCTGGGTGACAGCAATACTATCCTTCAGGGCCTTTTAAACTCACTTTCAAAACACTAAAAACCAGAGATTTCCTTCTAATCCCGCTTGAGCTCGTATCTCCCCCATGATGCCTGATTAATCGTGCAGCTGTCACACACTTTCAGTGTTTCAAAGACAGCTTGGAAGATACACAGCTTTGCCTGATGAGACATCTAACTTTTAGTGAACTACTTCTTAATGAAAAAAAATAAAAAACCCGCTTCCAGTCCACATACCGAGCTCAAATAACACAAACAAAACAAAAACCAACAATAATCAGATTATAAAAGCATAGAAAACACTCGACAAAATAATCACAGAAGCAGTTCAACTGCTAGCTGCCCCGCACATGCAAGTCAATTCACGTGCAAATTCACACACACTCACTCTCTCACACACACACATTTCGAGATTTTAGTCCTGACCAAAATCATAAAACACATTCTTCTGCAAAAAAGAGAACGAGTAAAGCATGTCCTCTGATGTGATTTTATATAGCTGAGAGACAGAGGCATGCTGGGTTTCATTTCTCTCAGTAAGTGCTCTTTGTTCTTCAGTCTTTATAATACACACACATCCAGTCTCTGCTCTACTGTCTGCACATGCAGGAGATGGAGGACGCGTTTCAGTTCCTATGTACAATTGCTTATATACCGTAAATGTCTCCATGTGATCCGTTCCAGGTGTGTCTCAGAAAGGCTTGAGATGATACATCAACACTAATCAACCCACCAGACAATTTTCAGTTCCAAAGGGACACACACACACACCATCACAGACATCTACAGGGTGATAAGTCCAGGAATTGTAACACCACCGTGACAGGACGGTCCGAAATCATAACTCTACATCAAACGTGAAATACAGTGGTGTGAATAAGTGTGCCTAAAAAGAGGAATAAAAAATCATCTTTTGGATATTGATCTTAATGCCTTAATTGGAAAAATGAGGAAAACTCCAACCTTTAAGGACACCAATTTTCTTTGTGAATGAATAATGTATCATAAATAAATAAATGTTTTCCCTTAAAATACAGGGTGCATAAGTCATTGTTAAATTCCCATAGAGTCAGGCAGATTTTTATTTTTAAAAGCCAGTTATTTCATGGATCCAGGATAATATGCATCCCGATAAAGTTCCCTTGGCCTTTGGGATTAAAATATCCCCACATCATCACACACCTAGAGATTGGCATGGGGTACTTTCCATAAGATCATCTTTCAATGCAAATCAAACCAGCTATTAGGCTAACTGAAGTAAAACCATGCCAATCTGAAGGTGTGTGATGATGTGGGGATATTTTAATCCCAAAGGCCAAGGGAACTTTATCAGGATGCATATTATCCTGGATCCATGAAATAACTGGCTTTTAAAAATAAAAATCTGCCTGACTCTATGGGAATTTAACAATGACTTATGCACCCTGTATTTTAAGGGAAAACATTTATTTATTTATGATACATTATTCATTCACAAAGAAAATTGGTGTCCTTAAAGGTTGGAGTTTTCCTCATTTTTCTAATTAAGGCATTAAGATCAATATCCAAAAGATGATTTTTTATTCCTCTTTTTAGGCAACTTTAGCATGGGGTGCCAACACTCATTCACACCACTGTATCTGGCAGAAGTTTGACATTCAGTGAGGATGGACGTTACTTTGGACTGGCTGAGGTTTGGAGGATGTCTGCCTCGTGTCTCTTCTTTCTCGAACCTCGACCTGAACCGCATTTGGCTGGTCTTTTTGACAGTCAGCAGATTGTATAATTGGAGCTGGTCAACTTTTTAAATGTATTGAAATCTTGATTATGGATCTGGTTCTTCAGAGGTGTTTGAGGGGAAGGGGTTGCAAAGATGTGCTTCGATTGGTGTGGCGTTTGTTGAGAATTGTAGACGGCTTTGATTTGGTGAAAAAATGAGGTTTTGTGTTTATTTTGGGACAAACCCCGACGTTTCTTCGGATGACAACACCGACTTATGCTCGTGGTTAATGTTTCTTTGCAGTGCTCATGTATGGGTTTGAGTCTCAGTATCGATGAGACTGATGAGAGTGCTGAGATGAGGACGAATATCCCATAGTGCTTTGCGACTGGGTGGAGCCTTGGACATTGCTCTGGTAACCGAGCCGAGAACTGGAGTGCTGCAATGAAAGAAAGTGAGAAGAAAGTTCAATTATTATAAAAAACTGAAACTGAACCGTAATATTATAGGTCTTGTTTATTTACGTGCATATTAGCGGTTATTCGACACACGTGAACTCACCATACCATATTATTGCCATACGCCAAGACATTTGGTAAAAGGTTCACAAAACATCTACTGTTGATTAAAAAAATGAAATGTAACACCAGGATTGTGAAGCTGAAAATACAGCTTGATTTCTGTCACTAAATAGATATATTTAATATCATGTAGGACACTTTTACTGAAAACAAGACATTATCAGGACACACAGATATCCCCCAATGCATTATTATTCATTATATTCAACATTAGATATAGTAGTTTAATGTAGTACTGACACTAAAACTCTGTAAACTTGAACTTTTTCACACATTAATTTTCATTTTGGGTCAATTATACATGACACATTTAGTCACTGCAATATAAGGTTACAACGATATATTGTTACGCCCCTATTGCATATTGTTATATGGTATAAAACCTCATAAATGTCCTAATTAACATTTTTGAGTTGACTACATATACAATTTGTTGAATTGTACCTTGTTATGGATATGTTAATTGTTTGAATCCCTCTTTGTTTGTATGTTTAACCTAACTTTGTAAGCGAGCTCTGTGTATTACTCTCTCTGTGTGTGTGTGTGTGTTGTGCTTTAATGTTTATTTGCTTCTATTTCCTTTCTTCGTTAAGCAGCCTTGGCTGTTGAAAAAGAAGCTATATAAATAAAATAAAAAATCTACTAATACTATGGTGCTATTCTATACTCAGAAAGCCCAAGATGATAAAGTGGCAAATAAAAGCCAGAAAAAAGTAAAAACAGAGCTAATTAATCATTTATTAATGCCGAAATGCACTCTGGGGGACAGCATAGTACTCGTGTCTCATAATAAGTCTTCTTTTGAACACATTTTCTTGTTATCTATATGTTACATGTTATCTATACAAAGTTTTATTAAGCTTTAGCAACTCAAAAATAATGAAGAAAATTACAGTTGGTTTGCTGTTGTAATAATTCAACTTGTTACAGTTTACAGTGTAAAGTTGGAGTGTTTTGATGGTATTTTGGGTGCTGGGTCATTTCGCTACACTCTTAGAAGAAATGGTTCTATTTAGAACCAGAAATGTTTCCATCCCCCGCTTCATTTATGGAACTCCAAAATGGTTCTATATATTTTTTTTTGGTAAAAGGTTCTATTGGCCAAGTTTGGAACCCCAGGGTTCTATATAGAACCTTTTTTTAAGAGTGTATGGAACCTTTTAGGGGTTCTAAATACGTAGCGCTGATAGAACCTTTTAAGGTTCTATATAGAACCTTTTCTTCTAAGAGTGTATACACCATACAATTTACAGAAAGAGAAAGCTGCAAACCATCAGAAGAGCAAAAACAAAAAGAATGATTAGAGATGAATGACATGTATAGCAGCATGCGGTTTATGATATATCATACAGCCAGATCTATAATAAAGACATTTCCAGCCCTATTGACATCATATCCGGGAGATAAGTCGGTAAATGCGAGTAAAATCACAGGCTTCGCTTATCCCGTGCGAATGCGTCACACGAAACCCAGATGTGTGTGGGGGGGGGTCATTTCAAATTGACACAAGATACTAATCCTATGTGAATAGGGCTAGAGTCTCTCACAGAGTGATTTATTCTATCTATGAGACAACACTGATCCAGACCCGCCTAATGCCTTGATCCAAGTCCAGATATTACTTCCACAATCTACATACAGTAATAATGTGAAATATTAGCATAATTCCTACCCAGAGTTGTTGTCAAGATGTTGAGGTTAAGATTTATGAATAAAGTTGTTGCTGGACAGAAATTAGCGTGTTTCAGAGAGACTGGGAATAGAGGAGCTCCAATAATGTACAGTATGTGACAAATAAATGTGTCTTAAATAAAGCCTGATAACTTATTATATTACACACAATAATCCAAATAATTTTAAACTTTTAAAATAGCATCATGTGACCGCTCTAAGAGAGCAAGACTCGTCAAACATCCTTTCTAAATCCACTTACTCCTTCCAGCATACATTATGAATGATTACTCAATGTCTTTAATAAAGATGTAAAAAGTACAGTATTTATATGTTATATTAGTTTAGTCCGTTTATTATGTTCACACCAGAATGGTGTCTGTTTAAGGATGATGCTGTTGTTATCTCTGGTTGGACACTAGGTTGTGCTAGAGCACATGTGCAGTGTGTCTGTGTGGACAGATCGAGGCTATTCTCTTTGTGAATGACCAAATATTATATTGAATAATAATATATTAAATATAAATTATGTTGTATATATATTCCATTCACTGTATATAGGCCTATATAAAATCCCTTTTTGTTAAATATCAGTTTAATGATCAATATTATAATGTTTCATATTTTTTTCATAATATTCTGCAATTGATATTACATTGCATTTGCTGTTCTTCTTATTGTTGTAATATTATACCACTTACAGCTATGCTGTTAAATGATTGTACCATTCAGTCACTATTTAACTTATTTTCTATTGTCTAATACTGAATTGACATTTCTTATTCCATTAATATTATAGTATTAATATAGTATTTATTATACACAAACTATATGCTATTATCAATATTTGTATTAGTATATAATGTACATGTGATATTATATATATTGCCGTACACTGTTATACTACTCACTTTATCTTATATTTACCACATTTGCATTGCACTGTAGTTGTACCATATCATATGTATTACCATAACGGATCCATCAGTTATCTTTGTTACTTCTCAAATCGGGTCAATCACAGAAAATGCTTTTTCCACAATAAGAAAACTTTGTCAAATTGAATGTGAAAATAAATTGTATCTCAGTATTGGGGTCTTCACAATTCTTATCCAAGAATAAAAAGCCAGATACATGACAAGCCTGAGCTTTGACAAATCGTTATTGAAATATATATATATATATATATATATTTTAATTAAGTCTAACTATCGAGATTTTAAATAACTTAGAGATGGAACGTTTTGTACACCACGTACAAACCACTGAAATCAGTTGATAAATTATTTTTTTTTGTCAGTTCTCTATTTACTTGCATTTGATGTGTGCAGTCTTACAAAATGGCGGATGTGTTGACATATCGCAGCAGTACGGAGGCGTATTGCATTCACTTGAAGAAAAAAAATCTACTCTGTTTTTCTGAATTAACGAGTTAATTTTTCATGAGAAACATTTTTTTGCTCTGTTTTTCTCAATTAATGAGTTCATTTTTCATGAGAAAAAAAATTTTGCTCTGTTTTTCTGAATTAATTAGTTAATTTTTCATGAGAAAAAATTTCTTTGCTCTGTTTTTCTGAATTAATGAGTTAATTTTTAATGGATTTTTTTTTTTTTGCTCTGTTTTTCTGAATTAATGAGTTAATTCAGAAAAAACTGCAAAAATAAATTTTCTCATGAAAAATTAACTCATTCTAAAGTGAGCAAAAACCCGAGTCCTGATCAATTCCTCGGCCTAGCAATTGGGATCTTTTTATTTGATCATATCTTTCAACTGATCCTCATTCAAACAGAAGCTGCAGAGATTATGGAAAACCTCCAGTCATTCCAGTGGCTGAAAATAATCACCCAGTAATGTAAATGATCCTTTAGTATGAAGTTTTTTTTTTTTTACTAGAATGCTTCTTATAAAGGTAGAAGATTCCTCCGATCCTCTTCAGTTTGCATATAGGGCCAAGCGAGGGTTTTAGTACCGTAAAACAAAAACAACTGCTGTATTTTACTGTAATTTTCACAGGATTTCTTTTTTTTTTTACACTGTAGAGGATGCTAAGGCCATTTCGTTTAATTCGGCACTTAATCATTTGGAAGGAACCAAGACCCATGCTAGATTTTATTTGTTGATTTCTCATCTGCTTAATAAGATACGACCTCATATTGAGCTTTGGTCTTGATTTTAGCATTGTTGGTTGGATCTTTCCTTGGTCAACTGACCTTTCTCCACTCCTGTATATTTGCCAGGCATGATAAAAGACTTCTCTTAAAATTAGCAGACGATTCAGCTATTGTTCGCCTGACCCTGTCTGAAGATGATGCTGTAGATGATTTTGTCTAGTGGTGTGATCCCTGTGTTTAAAATGCGTATTGATTTCAGGCGTAATCAAATCGCTTTAAAGAGAACAACTATCAAAGTGCAGGGTGTTGAGGGTGAGGAAAGTATTTGTGATTGATAAGACGTTGAATTTTAATTTCAATGTGGAGATGGTTTGTAAAAAAGGCCAGCAGTGCCTGTTCTATCTGTGGAGACTGTCCAAGTTAACGTTTGTTTTAACATTGGCAATTTTATTATGGTATGGCAGTCTAAGGGCCCAATTTTAAAGGGGTTATATAATGGTACATGCACTTTTTCAAGTTGATTGTACTGAAATGTGTGTGGCGTTGCCTGTACACAACCATCATTTAATGATAAAAATCTATCCAGTGTTTTTGTTTTAATCTCTTGTCTTTATATGTTTTCCCTTGCCTCAAATCGAGCCGTTCTTGACGTCCCTTGATCGGACGCCCCTCCCACGACTGTTGATTGACAGCAGCGTTTCCACAGAGACGCGAGCTGTCGTCATAGTCCGTCATTGTTGATATACGCTGGAGCAGAATGGCGTCTAAGCGATTGCAGTGTTCTGTTCTCGGATTTAATAACGAACACAGAAATCATGTTGATGTTCCTAAATCCGAACCGCTGAAGACGCAGTGGCTAAGTTTTGTTTCTGAAAGGAATATTTCCCTCGAACAACGTCAATACTTTCATGTTTGCGCGATTAACGTCATCTTGTTCTGGTGCGACTCCGCTTCAAACTGATACGGTTGCACTAGGGGTGTAAGGATTCACTCGTTTTCTCGATGCATCGATTCTAAATCCTGACGATGCAGATGCATCGATCCTGAAACATGTATTTTGAATCGTGAATCGTTTATTTACGTGAATAATCGATTTAAAAGGCAAAGAATTGAATTAATCGCGATTTTATAGCGATTCAGTGGTTTAAAATATATAAACACAACCTTAAAGTGTTCCTGGTACAAGCTGCCTCACGCATTGGCCGTCATAAGACATCCGCATTTGATTGGTTTCACGCGCTCACACACCCCTGATATCATCACGAAAACGTCAATCTTTTATCATGAAAACGTCTCCATTAATTTGTGCATCTAGTCAATTAATGCAATACTTTAAAAGCCTTTTTCAAAATATTGGCTACTTAGGTAGGTTTCTACAAATGCTAATTTGTAGGCCATTGATTTTTTTATAATAATATATTCATTAAAATCATTAAAATTAAAAACAAACATGAACAATGGACAAAATCCCCACTATCTGACCCCCGAAGGCCACTGTGTAGGCTAATTCAAACCCAGACAAAGACCCATTGGGTGAAGCATTGAAATAATGCATATAAAAAATTAAGAATCGAATCGAATTTGGATGTGAATCGCATCGAATTGAATCGTTCTGAATTCGCACAAATCGTTCTTGAATCGAATCGAAAACCTATGAATCGTGAATCGAATCGATTCGCTGTCTACCCAAAGATTCACAGCCCTAGGTTGCACAGATGTGTCCTCAAAGACTCCCGCTGCCATTCTCTCTCCAAAATATACCCTCAAATATAGACAGTTGGTAAACATGGTAACGTTTTTCTGTGGGCGGAGCTTAGGTGGAGGCAGAAAGATCGCTCTGGCCGCTTCACTAACGCTAGTTAGCAAGGATTGTTAGCTTGTTTTTTAACAATGACTGGAGAAAATCCGATATTATCTTAATGTGTAAGGTCACTCAGTGTCCAGGACCGCGATTGTTATTTCCAAAAGTTATTTTTAACGGACGGAACCAGATTGGTCGACCCGTAGCCGCCTACACGCTCACTCAATGCATGGACGATCTGACAGGATTAGCGTACGTTACCTCGGGTGAGTGGCCTGACTTCTACGATCGTAAATAGTAACTGAGGGCATATACATTTTTAAATGCCTATATGGTCCTGTACAAGACTTGTGTGTACGATCCGCAGTTCAGCGCCGAGACCACGACAATGTAAAGAGTGACATTACGGTGCGATTTTAATGATGTGAATATTTTCTAGAAATAAAAGTTCCAGATACAGCATATTCATTTTTCATCAATTCTTGCACCAAACACCACAACAAGATGACATTTAATAATAGTAACAATCATTTAAGCTCTTTATTATGTAGCCGAATCTGTGCTGGTTTGTATTGGCCGCCTCCAGTTTACACTTTGTTTTGCCTCCAGCTAGCGCCGTGACGTAACTGTGACGTCAGCGCAAAAGGGGTCTATACCCACTGCACGTGTGTTGTGTCGAAACGCCCGCAGAACAGAGGGGCGGAGTTAGCGAAGCTCATTATCATTTAAAGACATATGCACTGAAACGGAGCTGTTTTTGACCAGGTAAAATCAGTGTTTTCTTTCGAGTTGTACCCACCAATATGGCCTACATTACAAACACGCTCTTTAAATAAATTAAAAAAACACTGCGCCATTGATTGACTTTAGAGCAGGTTTCAGTTGGTTGATGGCTCAGTCTATTTCAGTGCCTTAAAAATAACAATGCGCCAGAACACACACCTCGTTTTCAGACCAGCAGCCCATGGGCACACATACATTTGCTATTTAAAGACCGTTTTGCAAGATGTAAACAACACTGGTCCAGTTTGTAACTGTTTTCTTTATTTCACATGTAAAGAAAAAAAGATGTTTGTTTAACTTTTTGATTCAGTTTTACATGTTCTGTTGGTTGTATTTTATCCCAGCTTTTATGTAGTGTTAAAAAACTGAAACAGGAAGTGCTTCTGGACCAGTGTTGTTTACATCTTGCAACAACGTGGCGCAGGACGTGAAAATGATGACCTCTGCTTCCTCTGACGTTTCTTCCTCTTACCTGGTAGTCTGTTTGAAGAACGCCGGTTCCTGAGGTGCGAGGTTTTTTGTTGGGTGGCCCCTGGTCCTGGCCGTGCTGCAGGGAGGGGCCCGTGTTGGCCCCCGCAGTGCCTGATGTGCCGTTGGTCTGCGCTGAGCTCTGCTGGGTCGGAGCCTGCTGCGTCTGCGTCTGCGCTGCCGTCTGCTGGTGCTGCTGCGTCTGGTTCTAGAGGACATGAAGGATATCTCTGAGTTTTCTTTTAGTTATTCTTTTCAGGATCTTATTATTTCATATTAACACACACCAAAACTTTTCAATGACCACATTAAACAAGACGAGCACAGTTTTATTTCAGGGTGGACCATAAAATAATAAATGAATAAATAAATAAATTGCCCTTTCCTATTAGTTACTGTCAAGTTGTGCAACCATTGATTGTCCTGTGTCAGAGTACATGGAGAGAGAAATGAATGGTTAATTTAGAAATTAATTTAGCATTTATATATAACCTTAAAAAAGGTAATACAGAAATGGATAACGGAGAGGTCATTAGGAAGAAAACATAACTAAAAAGAGAACCCTCCCATTTTATCTAGATTAGGACATGGAGATAATATTAGTAACAATCGAAATAGAATAAATTACAACATTGCAACATATACAACTGTGTAAATCATAACATTTTTCATGTTTGCTGTGGACATTGTTTTTAAGTTACAAAAAAAAAACATTTTATATAGACCCATATTTATATATATATATATAACTATTACATATATTTCTTTATTTGTGGAAAACACTATACTAAGATTACAGAATCAAGAAGTTTCTATAAGGTATAATTTTTAATCAAGATTTTTATTTTTATTTTCAAATGGATTGATTTTAAAATTATTTTTTGTATAAAATATTATGTAAACAATTGTTATTTATGTGATATTTACAATCTTTACATTAAATAGTGTGATATAATTTATATTGTCTATCCACCATCCCGCTCTATAAGGGTGTTTTCACATATAGTTCATTTTAAAAGAGCCTACAGGCAAAAACTCGATATGATTAAAAAAACATACATGTCTGCCTCTAAAACTGCTGTAACCAACCGAAACTTCAAGATCATAGAAGTGTCCGATCAATGGCTATTTGCTTACTCGATGGACGCAAGCAAGTCACATGTGGGCTATGTAGGATTATATATAGAAAACATTATAATATTTCATTTATTGACATGCTGAACTGCCGTGGTTAAAGGCTGTCAAAGCATTTTATCTTAAATATAAATATACTTCTGAACAAAACACAGGAAGCGATTGAATCCCGACAGGAAAGCCCTGGGTATGTGATGACAATGCCTTGTGTTTTGTGCGGGAAACACACAGAGAATGACACAATAGAACGAAAGACGCAGCCTACTATTGGTAGATCAGCTTTTTTGCGTGTGCATCTTGTTTTTCCTACATGCAAACCTTTGGTAAATAAGGGTTTTTGTGTGGTAGAAAGAAACCCGATCCAGTGTAATGATGGAAGTGTGTTTGCGAGGTTCATTTACTACACAGAAAAAAATGAGTTGGCTAAAGTCACTAAATGTAAGAGTAAATATTGGCTCAGTCAAGCATTGGAGACGTGAGATGGTTGCTTTGTGCTGCGTGTGTTTGTTTGTTTGCATTTGTTTGCCTTTTGCCTGGATACCTTTCATCCTTCATTGCTCAACAACACTGCTATCTGAGCAGTCCTCATTTCTCACACTCAGATTCACTCTTGGTTTCACTGGAATGAGTAACATTAGAGATTAGCTGTGGAAACGGTAATAAAGCAATCATTTTAGCAGAAGCTTTTATCTCGGTACACTTTTTGAGGGACAGACTCCCTGAAGGACCAAAGTGCCCTGCTCATGGTCACAATGTCCTGTGCAAGGTTGACATCAGCAACTGCTTATGCCTATTGCCTACACTAACCCACTGTGGGTTAGGCTGGTCAGGCTGGCAGAAAAATTGTGAAAACAAATACATTTTAATTGAACTGTAAAAGAAGTAACAGATTTTATGGCCCTATTTTAATGTTATAAGCTCATGGTCTAAAGCACAGGGCGCAAGTGCGAACCCACTTTTGCTAGTATAACGACAGGAAAAATGGTCGCCGCTCCCGGCGCATGGTCTAAAAGTGTCGTCCCTGTTCTCTTAATGAGTAATGGGAGTGTTTTGGGCGTAAAAGGAATAGGTACTAAACCTATTCAGCAATAAATCAATCAGAGTCTCGTCTCCCATTCCCTTTAAAAGCCAGTTGCGTTCGCGCCGTGGCGGATTGGTTTTTACATGAAGGAATTTGCCAGCGGAAAACCTGAACGCTTCTCCAGAGCGCAAACGGATCTGCTCGTGCGCGAGGATCAAGAGCATCTTCGGTACAAGCCGGATTCCACCATATCTTTATGTACACACTATTAATCTTTTACACTGTAATCCTTTTATTTTTAATATTAGGCACACATTACAAACACGCTCTTTAAATAAAGAAATAAATATTGCACCATTGACTTTAGAGCAGGTTTCAATTGGTCAATGGCTCAGTCTATTTCAGTGCCTCAAAATAGCAACACGCCAACATCATTTTCAGACCAGAAGCCCGAGGGCGCACATACATTTCCTATTTAAACAATGTGGCGCAGGACGTGAAAATGATAACTGCGTCGGGCTGAAACTAGCAAAACAACACTTGTATTGCACCAGGTGTATAGTAGGGCTCTTCATTTTATGCGTCAATCCTTTTTTACAACCTTGGATTTAAAACAGTTCACATGTTCACCTTTGAGCTATAAGTGTTCACGCGGATTCGAAAGAAGTCAATTGTTTGCTTATCTCAATTCCATTTTGATGAACATTTTGAATGTATCTGAGGATGGACTTGATCCCAACCCTCCAACCTGAATGAATAATCTGTTTATGGTTGAAATGAAAACCATAAGGTAGGTGCAATAAGACCAGGGGCTTCGTGAATGTATGTTAAAATCACCAAGAATTAAAATATTATCATAGGATTAAAATATGACAAAAGTCTGAAAACTCCTGATAAAATCTTCATTGTATTTGTAAGACCGCACACAAAAACGATTCATTAAGACTCAAAGCTCTGATGTCCTTTATCGTCATTCAGCGAAGTCCGATCATTTCACTGTGTATTAAAGAGCAACTAAACCCTGATCCAACTTTTTTTAGTTAATGATCTGTAAGAATGGATCTTTATTAATACCAGTCATTGATTTGAGTAACTTTTGTGACATTTGTGTATAAAGTGTTTTATTTCTACAATATATGGTGTAAAAACGTCTTAGTGCTGCCCTCTTCAGGTTGAACGGTGGCTACTGCAGTTGAATTTTCCTATTGGATGTTCCGTACTTCGTGACGTACGCAGGTTTCAGCTCACCACGTATAAAAACCAGCTTGTTTCGTCAAAACCACTGTAGCGAGACAGGAGTTGTAATTGTGAGAATTGAAAACGATCAGGATAGAGTGTTTTAGCATCTATTTCGTCCCCTCTATCTCCGCTAGGGGGTCTGTCCACTTTTCCAGCATTTTCAAATATTGCCAGTGGGTGGAGTCAGGCTCTGACCAGGGGTTTAGTTACCCTTTAAATGAGAATGGTTCTTGTACTGAGAACTAATGAGACGTCTTAAAACTGATCATATGAGAGATACTAAAAACATGGGCAAAATTTCCAGTCTACTCACATGTGTCTCTCGCCATCGCTCTGACACCTAAAGGGATCACCCTTATGTTGTTCCAAACCCAATAGGATAATATCTGAGTTTATGAGTTTCTTCTGTTGAACTAAAATGATATTTTGACGAATGTTGGTAACCAGACAGTTGACGGAAGCCATAGTAGGACAAAAATACTATGGAAGTCAATGGCTACCGTCAACTACAAACATTCATCAGAATATCTTCTTTTATGTTCAACAGACGAAAGAAACTCATACAGGTTTGGAACGACATGAGGGAGAGTAAATGATGACAGGATTTTACATTTTGGGTCAACTATTCCTTTAAGTCATTAGGGTGACCACCCGTCCCGCGTAGCGCGTGCGCGCACAGCGTTTGAAGCCCAATTCATGCGTCCCGCAAATTGAGACCGTGTCACGCATAATCAATGCTTGCTCAAAAAAAAAAAAAAGTCGGTCAGTCTATATCCTCGAGACCCAGGCAGCCAAACGTTGTGCCTGAACTCGTTCACGTTCATGAACTCGTTCATATTGTGGGTGAACTGAACGTATTGTTTTACTGCCTGTCCTGATTAGTGAACTCGTTCATTCTGGTGTCTGTGAACGCACGCTCTCTCATTTTAACTTCGTTCAATGGGGTGCCAGATTTCTATAGAGCCTTCCAGGCGAAAGCCCGGCTAAAACTCAACGTAAACAGGGTTTAATATGTAGCGAAAAAAACACCCAATCTGGCAACACAAGCCACCAGTGTCGCACCGCGGCCGCCGTCGACAAAGGCGTCATATGATAATTTAAACGGATTTTATAACGAGGTCGGTGAAGATGGGAAAAATCGTACATTTCTGTGCAAACTTTGAACTGAACTAGTTCATTTTAAAATGTGTGAACTAAACTTTGAACTAGTTCAGAAAGTGAGAACTTCCCCAAGACTGGTTGCCACTCCCACGTGACCTGCTGACTAGGTTGATGTCAACTTTTTCATTGTTGTCATGAAAGCACACCTTGTCGTTCCGTGAACCTCTGGAGTTGTGAGTTTAGACTTTTTTTCGACTTTTTTTAAAAAACTGTTCCTGTGGTGTTGAGGAACTATAATTCCTGTTAATCCTATAATTTTATATTTTTATTTATTTAAAGTGAATTAATTGTAATGAAAAATAAATAAAATTAAATAGCTAAAGTAAATCGTAAGTGGAAGTGCATCTGTCAATTCATTGAATGTTCAAATATTCATTTTATTTAGAAAAAAAAAATACACATTGGTTGGCCTATTCATGAGCATATATCAGCAATTACACATGTTTAGGGAATAGGGCATTATTAATGTATGTGCTAAGGTATGTGCTTTTTTTTTTTAACAATTATTCATGTACAAACAGTAAGGCAATAGTAACAATTCTAGATAGGGGTAAACCACTATCAGAGTCTGCCCGTGGGGTGGGGGCACCGCCGCGCCAAGCAGTGTCCCACATTGTCCCTCAGAAACATACCCCTTGTCCCCCCTTGGGCTTATTAGCAGGTGGTCACCCTATAAGTCATAGTTATAGCAACCAATGCAGATATGATGGATACTGACTACACTGTGCAAACTCAGGAAAGTCAGTGTTATAAATCACAAATCAGAACTGGATGCAGTGTGAGAAAACCTGAAGTTTCTTGATCGGGCATTGTTACCTTCTCTGTTTTCTCCTCTGGTTCATCCTCACTTAGGAACTCTCGTTTGGGGTAAGGAATCTGACATCCGGCAAACACACTAAAAACACAAAGAAAACATTACAACTATTTTTATAGGAGCTGCAACTGTTTCCCATATAAATAGATGACAGGTGGACGACCAGAGTTCATGTTTATGACAGGAATATTTGTGTTATGCTACACAGACACCCCCTTCTAGGCAACAACACAGAATAACACTCCTTTTCTCTTCCAAATCCCCAAAGCCTTGTTCTGCATCAAGTGGAAGGCTTTAGGAAAGGTCATGCTGACCAGACACATACTGTATGGCTGTGGAGTTTGTTTGCTTTTTTTTTCATAAATCTGATCCTTCTTCCAGATCTCTCAGCATGCATTTAAATGTGTGTGTGTGTGTGTGTGGGATGAGTCTTACTCAGATGTAGGTAAGGGGTCCTCCAGGAAATAAGGGTCCTGCAGTGCCTGCTCAGAAGTGATTCTTTTGGTGGGGTCCATCGTCAGCAATTTCTGGAGCTGGATCAGATTAATATTCATTACCATTTCTGTCTCGATGTGTGTTTTCTGTTCCGTTTTCAAGAACTTTAAATTTGCTTGTTGTCTTTTTTCTTCCGTCGCCATGGTTATGCATCGATTTACACACACCTATTCCTAGTTTGATGATTAGTTCTCTGTGTATAGAGAGCCTAAGTCCCGCCCCTCCGCTTCCAGCTCATGGGACCTTATTTTGTAAAAAATATGAATGGTAGTCAATGGCGAGAGACAACTTATCTTTTTATTCCGTCTGAACTGTGCCCTCAGTTACACATATGATGTTTGTCGATTTAAAAGATAATTCTGAAAGTCAAAAACGGCGCAGTTTGTCATAAAACAGAAGAGTAACATTTAGTTTTATGTGAAAATCGCTCTGTGAACTACATCTCCCAGGAAGCGAAACAACGAGTGAGATCCGCTGCTCGTGTGTGTGCAGTCTGGTACAAAACACTCGTAACGTTACGATTATAACGTAAGACTGTAGAAACAATGACGGACATTAGCCTCAGTAAAGTTAGCTTCATTCATTGAGAGAAAATGTGCGCCTTTGGGGTTTGTAGTCTTTTGTAATTACGTATTTTCACAGTCTTATACCTCAACGGTTTCACATCAAACTGCCACTTTCTTCACTTTAAAATTAATCTTTTAAATGGACAAACATCATATGTGTAATTCAGGGCACAATTCAAACCAGATCAAAATATTTGTTGTCTCTCGCCATTGACTACCATTCAATATTTTTCCGAAATAAGGTCCCGTGGTGGTCGACGGGAAGGGGAGGGGCTTAGGCTCTCTATAAACTGCCCTCAGCTTCTTTAGGTCACTGTCTGGTGTTGTCTGTGCTATTACTCTTCATTTTATCCAGTAAAGTACACTGCTTATTGGTCCGCTTCGCTGCCTCGTCTTCATCCTCAGCTCAGCCTTGACAATTTCTAAGGATTTGCAAAACCAAATCTGCATAATCGAGTTGGTGGGATTTTGTGAATGATTAGACGACTAGTGTCCAGAAAGCCCTTTACAGTGTGAGTCTCTGTGAGCCAGATCTCTGTGTGGACAATACCAGTATCTGTAGTAGGAGTCTGGATTATTACAATATTTGCAAAAGTATTGAAATTTACTATACATAAGTAACCATTTTAAAAGAAATGTTTTTGTGAATCATATAATGTAAACGTTGAGATAAGTGTAACAGACTCACCAATAGAAACACTTTGCTGTCTGGTTTGACTTTATGTTTCTCCATGTATTTGATGAGACTGCTGTTGGCATATCTGTAAAACACATCTGAACAATCACTATATAATGCTCATGCACACGGTGGTAAAATCTACTCTAGGTATACACAAAATGCTCTCAAACTCAAATATAATGGTAGACAATTAACATTTCAACCCTTCGAACGATGAAAAGAATCACATTGCCATTCATTTTAATCTCGTGAGACATAGTTTGCCCTCTTTAACGTGTTTTGGTATATGAAGAAAAGTGAGTAGTATCAACAATTTAGTTCCACAAAGAGATTACTTTTAAGTTGTAATCTTACTGTCCTCGTGTCAAAACAATGTTTTGTCTAGTATAACATGTTTGTGAAGATTGTGCTGTCATTTAGTTCTTATTTGAAGGCCTTTTTAAAGCTTTTTGGTCACGCACTGCTCAAAAAGCTCATTGTTTTTGGGATGCGCACATACCATTTCATTTTGTATTAGCCTTTTATGTCATTACATGAAATATATAAAGTTAGCTGTGTTCAAACAGTGCAGCACTGTATTGATAGACAAAATTTAAAGTTAAACACTCACATAAATGAATATAAATCGTGATAATCAACACTCATTTTGTTTTTGCCGTCAGTGTTTCAGCACTCACGTGGTTCTTCTGAAGTCTTTCTGTAAAGTTGGATATTCTGGCATTTTCCGGATATCCTCCCAGTCTTTATCTAGGAATTACAAATATAATAGATTATATAATAGCACACAGTGACAATTAACAAGGCTAAGAGTTAAAATAAGCATTTGTTACATTGTACAAGTACCTGCACTGGTTGCACTTGTTAACCCATAACCCTAACATATTTCTAAGTATGAAAGAAAATCAATTACATGCTAAAATTTAATAGAATAATACAAAGAACGTTGCTTATGAGTCATGAATCGTTCAGAACAAATCAACAGAGAAACAGAAAAGTGTCTATGTTGCACTTGCCTATAATAGCCTGGGAGGGAGGGGGATCATTTAATAATACATAAAGGAAAGTAGTACTGGATATGTGAAATCAACTGACTATTGAAAGAACCAATCAGAACAATGGCTGAACTATTCATATTTGCAAGTTATATACTTGTTAAAACTCAAATACATGTGAGAAGAGGGTCCACACAAGCCCTCAAACAAACAAAACAAACTAATATAGGCTTCGAGAACACGTCGATTATTTAAACTTAATGGAAATGGCAATATCAAGAACACTACTAAGAGATTTTTATTGTTGTTGAAATTTCATAATAATGTATTAAGTTGTTAGTTCCTTGTTCTTAACCTAAAGAAATATAAATCTCTGCTCAGACACCAACAGGTTGTATTTTGACTATCATCGTCTATTTTAACACTTTCTGTGGGTATTATTGCAGCTCTCAAACTCATAAGTTCAGGACCAGTCACCTGCTGGGAAGCCCATGACGCTGAATATGCGATCTAACTGGTCATGATGGAAAGGATTGCTGGTTTTTATGTCCTCTTGTCGACAATGGAAGATTGGTTCTGACGTCAACAGCTCTGCAAAGATACAGCCTATTGCCCAAATATCTAAAACGAAACAGAATATTAAATACGGATTAGATACGGATAGGGCAGCCTGAAATACACTCAGTGCATAACTTACCAATTGCTTTGGTGTAGTGTCTCGCCCCGAGCAGTAGTTCGGGCGCTCGGTACCAGAAAGTGACGACCACTGGGTCCAGATCAGCCAAAGGCTTCAGTGGAGAGTTAAATAGTCGAGCAAAACCCATATCGGCTATGACACACAAACACATTAACATAATAAATATCCTCACTCCGATCACAGGTACTCAAGTTTTTCATTTATAGAGGAAGAGAAGATTATCTGATAAAAATGACCAATAATGAAGGTAAAGGACTGTGTTATGGTCTCTGGACCGGTGGTTTCAGGGCTAGTCATAATGTGGTGTCATAACTGTATTATTAAAATAGTCAATTTACATTGAAAACATTCTAGGGATCATTTGATTCATATAACAAGTTGAAATGTTGCCATTTTAAAAAATGTAATAGGAAATAAAATTGTGTGAGAGATTAAATTAAAAGTTGTGAAGTGGCTCCAATGCTCAAGCAAACACTGAAAGCAAAAGCGTAACCAAACACAAAAACAAATTCCAATGGTGATAAAAATAGCGGCCACAGCCTTCAACAGTCATCACCCAGAATAGTGCTTTATGTAAGACAATGGCTTCACATTTACCCAGACTGAACCTATAGCCCGCCTAAGCTCTCTAAAGCTTGACGATATCACCTAAAAAGGAAATAAGGTTGGCCAAAAAAGAAAAGGTTCAGCAGAATTACATAATACATCACATAATTTGCTACAAAACTCTAATTGAAGGGATTTTTCACTAAGACAGCCTAATATAACAGTCCTATAGTTATATTAAAATGATATGTAGCCAGTACAGCTTTTTTACCAATTTTGACTCTTCCTCGCTCTGGGCCCTCCCCCATTACCAGGATATTGGCAGGTTTCTGAAAAAGAAAGGTCACAAATTCCCACAAATGATATATCTGTTTCTCTGAGAATGGCATGTGAACTTGTGGTGCTAAGGCAAAACATCCTCATCAAATGGATAAGCTAATTATTATTTCAAACTTTGGGGTAATTCATATTTTTGCCTTGATCAAGTCATGGCCTCTTAGTGGCTGTATATCTGTTCACACCTGCGTGAGCCACACAACCATGACATCTATTTGTTTACGGAAATGTTGTGTCTCACAGGGAAGCTGCTTAATGACACACTTGTGGGAGAAGTCATCTTTATTATAAAATTTAAGTCTTAACAAACTTGTAAAATTTCGAGAAAAAAATCAATCTTGAGAATAAACTCATTAAATATTGAGAATAAAGTCGCTGTGTTTCGAGAAAAAACCTTGTTAAATTTCAAGAAAAAAGTAGAAATACAATCTTGAGAATAAACTCATTAAATTTCAACAAAAAAGACGTTATGTTTCAAGAAAAAAATGGTTAAATTTTGAGAAAAAAGTCGAAATACAATCTTGAGAGTAAACTCATTAAATATCGAGAATAAAGTCACTGTGTTTCGAGAAAAACTTGTTAAATTTCGCAAGAAAAAAATCGAAATACAATCTTGAGAATAAACTCATTAAATATTGAGAATAAAGTCGCTGTGTTTCGAGAAAAAACTTGTTAAATTTCGAGAAAAAAGTAGAAATACAATCTTGAGAATAAACTCATTAAATATCGAGAATAAAGTTGTTTCGAGAAAAAACTCGTTAAATTTCAAGAAAAAAGTGAGAATACAATCTTGAGAATAAACTCATTAAATATTGAGAATAAAGTCGTTGTGTTTCGAGAAAAAACTTGTTAAATTTTGGGTAAAAAGTCGAAATACATTCTTGAGAGTAAACTCATTAAATATCGAGAATAAAGTTGTGTTTCGAGAAAAAACTCGTTAAATTTCAAGAAAAAAGTCAGAATACAATCTTGAGAATAAACTCATTAAATATCGAGAATAAAATCTTTGTGTTTTGAGAAAAAACTTGTTAAATTTCAAGAAAAAAGTCGAAATACAATCTTGAGAATAAACTCATTAAATATTGAGAATAAAGTCGCTGTGTTTCAAGAAAAAAACGTGTTAAATATCGAGAAAAAAATAGAAATACAATCTTGAGAATAAACTCATTAAATATCAAGAATAAAGTCGTTGTGTTTCGAGAAAAAACGTGTTAAATTTCGAGAAAAAAGTCGAAATACAATCTTGAGAATAAACTCATTAAATATCGAGAATAAAGTTGTTTCGAGAAAAAAATTGTTAAATTTCAAGAAAAAAGTCGAAATAGAATCTTGAGAATAAACTCATTAAATATTGAGAATAAAGTCACTGTGTTTCGAGAAAAAACTTGTTAAATTTTGGGTAAAAAGTCGAAATACATTCTTGAGAGTAAACTCATTAAATATTGAGAATAAAGTTGTGTTTCGAGAAAAAACTCGTTAAATTTCAAGAAAAAAGTGAGAATACAATCTTGAGAATAAACTCATTAAATATTGAGAATAAAGTCACTGTGTTTCGAGAAAAAACTTGTTAAATTTTGGGTAAAAAGTCGAAATACATTCTTGAGAGTAAACTCATTAAATATTGAGAATAAAGTTGTGTTTCGAGAAAAAACTCGTTAAATTTCAAGAAAAAAGTGAGAATACAATCTTGAGAATAAACTCATTAAATATTGAGAATAAAGTCTTTGTGTTTTGAGAAAAAACTCGTTAAATTTCGCAAAAAAGTCAAAATACATTCTTGAGAGTAAACTCATTAAATATCGAGAATAAAGTCACTGTGTTTTGAGAAAAAAATTGTTAAATTTCGATAAAAAAGTCGTGTTTCAAGAAAAAAAAACGTGTTAAATGCTTTTTATGGTATCCTGGGAAACCACGAAACCTTGATGAATCGCGCATAGGTGAAGCCAGCGATTACCTTGCATTTGTCCACTGGTTGTCATTACATGTTGGACAAAAACGAGTATATCTTTTATATCTTTAAAGTTCGTATGATAATTATTATTCTGTCATAATTAGCTAAAGTTGATAGTATTGCTTTGTTACTGAAAGAAAGTCTAATTATATACTGTAGTTTGACTAGTGATCCAACTCTGCCATGTCCTCTATCAGTAGGCTATGCAATGAATACTGATCGAATGCGTTATTCTCTACATTTTGACGTTTTTCTCAAAATACAGCGACTTTATTCTCAAAATTTAATGAGTTTATTCTCACGATTATTTTGACTTTTTTCTTGAAATTTAACGAGTTTATTTCTCGAAATGTAATGAGTTTATTCTCAAGAAGAGTTTAATTTCGCATTATAATGACTTTAATCTCAAGATGGTTTTAATCTTGTATTATTGCTCGGCCCTAATCCTCTTCCGTATAATTCTGCAGGCCACGTTTAAGTGAATATACTGTCTATGCCGGAGGAAACAAGTTTTTTTTTTTTTAACTGCATGAAACCTAAAAATGACTTTAAAATTCTAATAAAGCATATATTTCACAGATTTTCATATTTTTATATATATATTTTTAGTAGGATTAGTACTAGCAGCACCAAACAGAACTGCAAAAATAATTACATTTCCAAACGGCACAACATTATTTTTCTGCCGTTTTCAAGAGATCACAAATTATTTCATGGCACTGGTTTCTGTATGATTGGTGCCACTAACACAGAAATGATATTCATTAACTTTAAATCAAATAAAATGCACGGACAGAGAGACGCAGAGACGATATTACTGCATGTGGTTGTGGGTGACTTATTGTTGCATCAGTAATGGTGTCTTCTAATTATTCCAAGACTCTTGAGTTTCTACGAGCCTTAATGAGGGTATGTTGCTATGGGAACAGCAACCATAAGGTTTCTGTAATTCAATCAACACAACACTGCATCTCAAAACTGCTGTTGTCATTCCCTTAACATTATTATGTAATAAATGTAGTCGTCATTTACTCACCCTCAAGTTGTTCCAAACCTATATGAGTTTCCTTCTTCAGCTGAACACAAAAGAAAATATTTCTAGATATACCCTAATCCTAAATCTATAGTGAGAACATAACATTACTTAATATTACTCAGTACTTAAATGTATAATCCCAGTGTATCAAAGTCACTGTAAAATAATTGTAGTTATTCCTACTATGAAAGTTAATGGCTTCCATCAACTCTTTGATTACCATCATTCTTGAAAATATTATTTCATGTTCAACAGAAGAAAGAAACTCATACAGGGAGGGAGAGTAAGAGATGACAAATTGAATTATTAGGTGAACTATTCTTTTTATATGAATAGAAATCATTGAATGCAGATTCCATGTATGCTTGTGAAATCATTTACATACCAATCTGTCAACATATCTAGCAGATTATAAACCCTCAAATAAATTAAAGTCAGTGTGAAACTGCATGGACAAAACATTGAGGGAGTCTCACACACACACAAACACAATTTTTACTCTACCTTAATGACATCTTTGGAGCTTGAATCCTAACTTAATTATTATAATTATTAGGTAATACTTTAATTGAAGGGGTTTGCATAAGAGTGACACAACACCTTCATAATCATAACATGGATATTTTTCCTTGACCTCAACTACAGTGGTACTCATTCAATTTGTCATTAAAAAGTTATAATGGCCTCATGACAGCCAATGTCAAAACCAATTACCTGACAGTTTAATGTAATGTTAACCCATAAAACTAAGTGATTTCTTAAGTTTGATCATTAATCTGCTATGTCATGTTTATGACAGGTTGTGTTGTCTTAGTAATGTCAAGTTGTCATGACAAAGACACTGACAGGTTATGATTTATTGGTTTATGTCAAGGTGTCATAACAAAGACATCTCAAACAATGTCATATTTGCATTAAAAATGTCATTATTGTGCGAATGACACTTAATGACGGTTGTCATAAACATGCATAAACCCTCCTTCATATTTCGTGCCATATGTCATGTCATGATTATGAAGGTGTCATGTCAGTCTTATGCACACCCCTTCAAGTAAAGTGTTACCAGTGTTTAAACTACTATTTATTAACATTTAAATTAACAATTTGATATAATTTTTGTACTCATATCTGAAAAATAATGGTATATAATTATTTTGTGTAACTGCATCTGTAATTACCAAACAATTATTCATATTTTAGTTATATTTTAGCAAATATAAAGTGGAGCCCATTTTCATTGTGTGGTGGGAGAAAAAATATCTAATTTAAAGATCTTCTGTAACAGAAGAAAGAAAATCCTACAAGTTTGGAAGGACACAAGGATGAGTAAATGATGACAGAATATAGAATTAGTATAGAATTACTTTTATGCAAGTTTGAAGTTTCTAATGAAAGAACTGTTTACCTAAAAATAAATACTGTGTCATTATTTACTCACCTTCATGTAATCCATTTACTTGACATATATAGCGTTTATGTAATATTGTTGTATGAAAAAGCATATGGGTTTGGGATGAAAGTAAATAGTGAAATAATTTTCCTTTTTTGGGGGTGAACTATTCCTTTAACACTTGTTAACACTGTAAACTGCACAAATTGTGTCTGAGGAGAGTAAAAAGAGACATATGCTTCCAAAATACAAAAGCATTGCATATCCTGCTGACAGATCACATTTATAATTCATGCCGACTCTAAGTCAGTTGTTGAGCAGTCTAACAAAGTCTATTTCTCTAATACACAACTGGGTTAATGACTCAGAGTAAGCTATTGATCCACACACACACCAGGGATTGATGGGATTACACAACAGCGGAGAGACAATCAGACAGCCACAACTTTCCATTGGACTGGATCCATATCAGTCACCATTAACAGCTGCTGAACATTACACACACATTGTAGTTTAGTTGAGATCGGAGGAAAAAAGAGCCTAATATAGTCAAAATACAACTTTACATTTACATTCTTCTTACTTTGACTGTAAAATGTTTTCATATGTAAAACTATTTGCATAGGCTGGAAAATGGGCAATGTTTTAAATAAGCCAAAACACCTTCAATAAATGTAGACATATGTAGATTACGTAGATGTTTTCATCATTTTGTCAGACTTTATTAAATCTAGAGCATCTGTGCAGTGAATAATCCTGCCCGCATCGCATAAGACTCTTCTGCTGACGGAGATTTGACATATCACTCTCTTCTGACTGCCGTAATTCATCTATATACTGTACAATATTTAAACCTAAAATATTTTAAAACAATTAAAGGAGTAGTTCACTTTAAAAAAAAACTTTTGCTGATAATTTACTCACCCGCATGTCATCCAAGATGTCCATGTCTTTCTTTCTTCAGTCGAAAAGAAATTAAGGTTTTTGATGAAAACATTCCAGGATTTTCTCCATATAATGGACTTCAATGGGAACCAAACAGTTCAAGGTCCAAATGTAAGTTTCAGTGCAGCTTCAAATGGCTTTAAACGACACCAGACGATGAATAGGGGTCTTATCAAGTGAAAAGATTGGTCATTTAAAAAATAAATAAAAAAAGTTTAATTTTTATAAGCAAAAATGCTCGCCTTGCTCTGTTCTGTGATTAGCGTTCGTGACTCTCCTGTTCGAACTCGTTCATCAAAATGAGCAAATCTTTTTTGATTCATGACTCGAAGGGTCCTTGATAAGACCCTTATTCATTGTCTGGTGTCGTTTAAAGCCCTTTAAAGCTGCACTGAAACTGTCATTTGGACCTTGAACCGTTTGAACCCCATTGAAGTCCATTATATGGAGAAAATCCTGGAATGTTTTCATCAAAAACCTTAATTTCTTTTCAACTGAAGAAAGAAAGACGTGGACATCTTGGATGACATGCGGGTGAGTAAATTATCAGCAAAAGTTTTTTTTAAAGTGAACTACTCCTTTAACTAACAGTTCAATACTAACTAACAGGTTTATTGCACTCAAATATTACTGAAGTTATGTGAACGCAATAACTGAAACAGAAGTCACATTGAATGAGTTAATTGTAAAAGTTTAACCATTGTTGAAGACACCTGCGGTTGTCGAGCAGAATCACTGAAGGAAAGAGGAACAAGAGGAACAAGACCTGAAGAAGGACAGACATAAGTCCATCAACACACACCTAATGCTCGACAAGTCCTAATCCCTTCCTGGCTCCACACCATTAGGCCGTTCTGATTTGCATTTGAGATGGTATGCTTCTGCTTTTGGAGTGGAGATACTGTACATGTTCAGAAGAAGTGTATTTCAGCGAAAACACGGAAAGGCAGGGGAGGGGAGCTTCACTGAAAAAAGTGTTGGCTTTACTTAACTTTTTCATGTAAACAGGTTCCACCGGCTGCACATAACTTTGTTTTGTTAAACAAACATAATTTGTTCATGTAACGTCAACATCATGGAAGTCATTTTAAGCCATCCAATCAAACTCTGAGCTGAGTGTTAAATGAACACTGAAGCAGTGTTAAAGTTAATGAGACAATTAAGTTAATAACTGAGTGATGATTGAGCATTATTGAAGACACCTGATGATAACAAGCAGAATCACTGATGGAGAAAACCGGAATTTAAGGTCACCATTATGGAGATCAGTATTTGTTTTAGTTGGGCTTTTGACCCCCACATTATTTACTTTAGATTTTGTCTGAGTTATAACAGGCAGATAATCAACTAGAAAATGTGATCTGTGGATGTTGGTTGTGTTTTCACGAAATCATTATATCACAATGATTTGACCTGAATCATTGAACTCATACAGATGCAAATTTCTGATTTATCTTATGGATTATAGCAGTATATATATATATATATATATATATATATATATATATATATATATATATATCACCTCTGAACTAGGGCTGGGCGATATATCGCACAATATTGTTATGCGCATCTAATCAGTAAAGCCGGTTCCTTGATTAGTAGTAAATCACCTTCACCTGCTTTCAAATGGACGATATGAGTGTTAAATTAACACTCAAGAGTGTTAAAGTTAATGAGATAATTAAGTGATTAATTTAGTGATGATTGAGCATTATTGAAGACACCTGATGATCACAAGCAGAATCACTGAAGGAGAAAATCTAAAATTGTAAGCCACCGTTATGGAGATCAGTGTTTGCTTTAGTTGGGCTCTTGACCCTTATATTTATTAACTTTTATATTTTAATTTGCTGTTGCACCTGAGTAATACCTGCCAGATGAAAAAAAGATAAACAATTATAAACTGATGTTGGACATATAATGACATTCATCATTTGAAATTTATGTCTGTGATTTATTCTGTTGGTTAGTGTATAACTGAGATTCTGTATAAATATCCAGAATGTTCTCAAAAGTTGTTTTTTTTTAAATATATTTCTTTAAGGCAACAACGGTGACGAGTAGAATATTCAAGTAGGAAAAGTAAATTACATAGACAATTCAGATCATAATTTATTCATACCGCAATGCATGATGGGAGCCATTAATGAGTTGTGATTGGTGGCAACAAGGATTATTATTGTCACCATGGTTGAGATGCACAGGCTGATTATTGATATCTGTTTCTACATAAAGATTAAAGTGATTTGATCAGAATAGTTTTATTAAATATTTTCTGTTATAAGAAAATACAGATGTGTTGAACAATCACTAAACTGTTGCTAGCAAGTTAATCCTAACCATCAGAATTACAAATTTTTGGAATTTTCAGATCACAGCTTGATTATGTCAAAACATAGTTTTATTTGTTCATTTGACTGTTATAAATCAATAACAGCACACAAACAAAGTTTAAACTTAAGTTTTAAGGATCAAGAGCCCAACTAAAGCAAACACTGATCTCCATAACGGTGGCTTACAATTTGTGATTTTCTCCTTCAGTGATTCTGCTTGTTATCATCAGGTGTCTTCAATAATGCTCAATCATCACTCAGTTATTCACTTAATTGTCTCATTAACTTTAACACTGCTTCAGTGTTCATTTAACACTCAGCTCAGAGTTTGATTGGATGGCTTAAAATGACTTCCATGATGTTGAAGTTACATGAACAAATTATGTTTGTTTAACAAAACAAAGTTATGTGCAACTGGTGGAACCTGTTTACATGAAAAAGTTAAGTAAAGCCAACACTTCATTTTTTTCAGTGTTTTTCTCACAAATGAGAAACAAGTGATTTGTTGATTGTCTATTGCACTCAAAAAAATTAATTGTTGAATGAACGTGATTTAATCGTAGCACCCATTATGCATCTAATCAAATCAAGTAAACTTGAACTACTTTGAATATTTTATATGAACATAATATACATTTGAAGAGTTCAGATGCAAAAGCCTCTAAATGCCATTTGAAATTTTCTTCTTTAATGATGATTTTTATCAAACTTGTATATTTAAGTTCAGTAATTTCACTTAAATAACAATTAATAGGTAATTATCATTGCCATTTAATTGAAATTACTGAACTTAAATATACAAGCTTGATAAAAATGATCATTCTAGAAGAAAATGTCAAATGGCACTTAGAGGCTTTTGCATCTGAACTCTTCATTTTGTTTGGCTGCTGTTACTGAGTTATAACAGCTAGATGAACAAATGGTCATGGTCGTCTGATAGTGTTGGTTGTGTTTTAACATAATCATTAGTTCACAATCATTTAGTGATATAGGGCTGGGCGATATATCGCACGATATTGTTATGCGCATCTAATCAGTAAAGCCGGTTCCTTGATTAGTAGTAAATCACCTTCACATGCTTTCAAATGGACAATATGAGTGTTAAATTAACAATCAAGAGTGTTAAAGTTAATGAGATGTCAGCCGTGTGTTCAGGACTCACCAGGTCTCTGTGCAGGACCCAGTTGGCATGCAGGTAATGGATGCCGTCTAAGATTTGGTAAAGCAGCGACTTCACCATCCCCCTCGGCAGTTGCATGGGCTTCTTGTTGGCCTTTGATGCTCGATGAAATTTTATGATGTGCTGCAACATAAGAATGGGTAAAACCTGAGTCTGAGACAGTTGTGAATAGGCATATGATCACAAGAAATCTTCTTCCTCTAGTGTTTCTGCTGCCAAGGTCACACACACCCAATTCGAGATCAGTGATGTTTACCAGTAACACCAGTTCTCCTGTCCTCCTCCACCTCACATATCTCTCATTACGGATGACTTTGCATACTTTCTCACCGATCAGGTGACAACCATCAGTTCAATCAATATAGCACTGGCATGTCTATGACTGAGTGTCAAGGTCAACAACCAGATAAATACTACTGAAATGACATTTATGAATAAATAATTCATGCTATTTTTATTCATTATATATATATATATATATATGTATGTATGTGTGTGTGTGTGTGTATCAAATGTGTTTTTGTTTTTAAAAACGTGAGATCCCACACAATAGTGTGAAACAAAACTGCAGAGCCCCAGTGTTGTTTAATTACTTTACACTGTAATTTAATTACTTTTCCCTTGAAAATGCAAAGTAAGGGATTACTCTTCATTTACCTGTAATTAAATTAAAGTTACTTCTGATGTAATTGAGGTAAATACTGTGTATAGATCAATCCGATCTCACAGCGATTCGTATGCATTTTATGAGGTGCCTAAATCGTACGACCGCACTCGTACAAATTCGTATGAATTATTGTAAAACATGTATGAAAAAAGTGTGAAATGTCATGAGATCAGACATAAAACAATAATGGGTTTAACATCAAAATGTATTGTCTGATGTTAAAAAGTATGTTTTTATAATGTAACCTTCTCCACCTTGGACAGTTTAAGGATAATTCATGCAATTTTATAGTATTTATTTGAAAGAATTAAAACAGATTCATGTCTATCCTTGTATTATTCAGCTGGTTGAGATTGATATGGGATTTTGAAAGTAATTAGTAATTAAAAGTAATTAAATACTTTTTAGAGAGAGTAATTAGTACAGTGATCTAATTACACTGTTGAAGAGGTAATTAGTAACTAGTAATTAATTACTTTTTTAGAGTAACTTACCCAACACTGGCCGCAATGATGATAAATAAAACAAGAAGCCAGAGTCTCGAGATATGTTTTCCAAAGAGTAACATTTTTCTGAATTTTTCATTTTTTTTGTGGTATTTTTGCCTTTATTGGAGCTAAACTGTACGAAAAGTGGAAGACAGGAGACAGGATCTCAAACACAGAAGCGCAGCTGTTCATGAGGAGATCTGCTCTGACAAAGCTGAACTTCTTTTAACTTGGCAGAGTGCGCAGAGGTCGTCTAGCTCATGTTTACATAGAAAAACAATGACACAGCAGAGCAGTGGATCACAGAGTGGACTGGCACTAAGATACACCTGCACACACAGGGCCGGATTAAGAGTTCAGAGGCCCCTGGGCACAATGTCACTTAGGCAGGCCAAATGTATATTTTGTCCAAGGACATTTTAATGTGGCATTTACAGTTTTTCTGACTTAAAAGGAACTTTGTCGTACTATGCTGGAGTAAAGTTCATAAATGGTTGTTCTTTCCCATAGAAATTTGTAAAATTTGACCTCTGTGCCTCTAGGGAGGTTCGGGGGCATGCTCCCCCACAAGAACATGTTGTACATTTTAAGGTTAAATGCATCAATCTCGTGCTCTTTGAGATATCAAAATTAAGAGCTTCGACCCACGAACTGCTCGGTTAAACAAAGATAAAGCATTGATTTGTACCAGGACAATAAAGAGGGCTCAAACATTTTAATTATGAGAGTCTCAGTCTACATTACATTATCAATAGATGCCAAACGATTATTATAATAATGTAATAATGATTTATATAATTATTCCTATGACGTAAAATCCATATAGCCTATAAATGTACTTTATAAATGAAAATTAATATTTCAAAAGTATATTTTAGTCTACATTACACTATAATACAGGAAAATTAAAAATACTTTTGTCTTTATTTCTATACTTGAAAGAAATAAACCCTTGAGCTTATATATAGGAGTAAACAGCAGATGACCATGATGATCGCATGAGCAAAGTAATCACCCAGCACAAACAGGATGCCTATTTTTAAAGTCTTGTGCTGTTTTATAAAGGCACAAAGCCATATCATGGTTTCGATTTTAGTTCGTTGGCAAAATATAACGCTAGAGACCTTAATGTTAGGTTATACATTTTCCATCTCATATGTATTGGGAAAAGGGAGAAGAGAGAGTTCGGCAAAAGGCGGACTCGGGTCGAGCACATCAAAAGCTCTTTCAAGCACTTCACGGCCAACGACCTATGCCACTGTAGCTATTTCGTGACAGGCGTCTTTTTGCTAAAAACACATGCAAATATACCCTCCATTATCGGAAATATAAAAAAAAAAATTTGTTCCCCTCAAAAGTGCGCAAGCGAACTTGCAATGAATACATTTAATCAGACCGGCCCTCACGGCCTCGAAACACTACCGGCCCACCGGGGAAACCTTAGATGTCGTGGGCCCATGGGCAAGTTGCCCTAATGGTTAATGCGGCCCTGGGTACACATACTATAATGAAGGTGTAACTAAAACGTAGTGTTGCTATGATTGTTTTTGTGACGTGTTTTCTCAAAGATTTTATATATTTAAGATATAAATAACTAGTCAATTGTTCAGTAGCTTCCTCAGCTAATTTCTCAAAGGATTATTTAAACCGAATATGAAAACTTAATTTACTCAATCTCATGTCTTTTGAAACTCATTTGACTTTCTTTCTTCATTGGAACACAAAAAGAGTTTGTTATGGCAGAATGTCCAAGTTGCTCTCCTCCTAAAAATGAAAGTGAATAGGCAACTACGGCTATTAAGATAGATTTTCAGTAGAAGTAGTAGTTTGAATACCTGAAAAAAGTAGTAATAAGTAATACTAAATAATAATAAATAATAAGTTTCAGTCAATTTCACGCAGAGCTATCGTATGAATTTAGATGACCTTGAATATAATTTACAAGTATAGACTTGTTTTGTGATGCTTTTTGAACCCCAGTCCCAATCCACTTACATTGCATGGAAGAGCACATCTGAGACATTCTGCTAAACATCTGCTGTTGTGTTTAGAAGAAAGAAGAAAAGAAAGAAAGTCATACAAAACTGAACCTAAAATGAAATGGGGGGGGGGGGTAGAAAATGGTCCATAAGATAAAAACTAAAGTGTAACTATTAAAGCATTGCTGAACCTAATAAAGTAAATGGTAAAAAAGTATTAAAGTACCAAATGTTTGTATACATACTCACCCACAGGTCGTGCTCAGCATAGTCGAACAGGAGCCAGACCTTGCGGTCACTGTGAGAAAGAAAAACTTTCTGCAGGGCGATGACGTTTGGATGCTTCAGCTCTCTCAGTAACTGCAGACAGAGAAAAAACATTGTTTATTCACCAAACATATTTGGCTTACACTTTATTTTAAGGTGTCCTTGTTACAGTGTAATTACTGATTATTATTAATTAGCAACATGTACTTACTAAATAATTATGGTTAGGGTTTGTTGCTTGGAATTATGCATAATTTACTTATACATTTTTACTTGAATAATTTTACTTTACTTTCGATATTTAACTTATAGTACATGCAAGGTTAGTAACAGGGACACTGTAAAATAAAGTGTTACCCACCTTTGATACAGATACAGTACATGTAGAGGACATTTACATCAGAGAATGCAGAACACTGAACTTGTTAACACCTGGTATTAACCAAAGATATGTGTGCCTAGATGGTATTAACCGTAGATAAGTATGCCTAGATGGTATTAACGCTAGTTACGCATGTAACTGTGGTTATTGCCAGCTAGATAGGTCGAGAGAATATACCAACAAAGTCACATGCCATGACGTATGCTGAGCTCTGGAGGGTAAGCTAGAGTAGCTCAGCACTCTACCTTGGTATTTCGATTGACTGAGAACTCTGGTGGTCATCCACAATTCACAGAACCTCAGTTACATGCGTAACTAGCATTCTGTTTCATTCTTGCTGACCGCCAGAGGCAGTGTAAACACTGTGGATGACATATACCAACATAGTCATGAGGAATCCCACCCACCTGATAAAATTAAGGCTGCTCCCGAAGAACGGCAGAACTAACAGCATGACGAGCAGCAACGTTGACCTTATAAAACTGGGCAAATGTGCATGGAGAAGCCCAGGTAGCGGCAGAGCAGATATCCGCCAGGAAACTCCTCTAAAAACAGCCCATGAAGATGAGATGGCCCTAGTGGAATGGCAAGTTAGTCCCCCGGGCAGTGGTCTCCCTGCTGCCTTGTAAGCCAGTGTAATGGTCCCTACTACCCAGTTCGACAACCTCTGCTTTGACACAGGAGCACCCTTCTTCACACCACCATGGCAGACAAATAACTGGTCTGATTGTCTAAATTGAACAGTAGAGCTCACATAACACCCCAAGGCTCGAACAGGACACACAAGTTGGGCACTTGAATCAGACCCTGAAGAAGTCTGAAAAGAAGCCAGTTCAATGTGCTGATTTATGAACTGAGGAAAAAGGACCTTCGGAAGAAAAGAAGGATTAGGTTGGAGAACAACCCCGGAGTCATCCGGTAACCAACGCACAAACAGACAGCGCTGGCAACTCACTGACTCGTTTTGCAGTAGCAATAGCTAACAAGAAAGAAGTCTTCAAGGACAACCATTTAATGTCAATGCTTTGCAGGGGCTCAAACTGGGGTGAGCACAGGAATGTAAGCATGAGTGACAAATCCCGCACAGGAAAATGAGGATTTCGAGCAGGGTTCAGACGACACATGCCCTTCAGAAAACTGCATACAAGACTGTGAGAGCCAAGAGAAGAGCCCCCATGTTATGCAGAACATGTTATGCAGAAATTGCAGCAACGTACACTTTCAACATGGAAGCTGCTTTTCCTTCCTATGGAAGCCCCCATTCCTCACACCATACAGAAAAAATCTTCCAACGGGAAGCATAAATCTGTTTTGTGGAAGTAGTGCTAGGGCTACTACAGATGGTGTGAACAACACCAGGGTCACAATGCTCCAAGAAAGGATTTAACCCAATGGCAAAACCCAAAGCTGCAGACGAGCTGGGTCCGCGTGCCAGACACTGGACTCCAGCTGGGAGAGGAGGTCCTTCCTGGGGGGAAGCTTCCATGGATTGCCTGTCAGAAGTTTCAGCAACAAAGGAAACCATGATCTGGCTGGCCATTGAGGTGCCACGAGTAACACTCTGTGCTTGCACAGGCAGATCCTGTCCAACGTCTCCCATGACAGAAGGATAGGTGTAAATGCATAGAGCAGGCAGTTCAGCCATTCGTGAGACACTTTGTTCCTTACGAACCATAAGCGACAGTGGGTGGTCGTCTCTTAAGCAAAAAGATCCACCTCTGCTCTCCCAAAACATAGCCCGATCCCTTGCACTTCCTCTGGATGAAGCCTCCATTACCCTGGATGTACTTGATCCCTGGAAAGAGCATCCGCTGTCTGGTTGCATACTCCTGGAATATGAGCTGCCCTCAGTGAAGCGAGTCGTGGCTGACACCATGTCAGAATCTCGTGAGTCAGCCACAGAGACCTGCGGGATCTCGTGCCGCCCTGGTGGTTCAGGTGGAACACTGTCGAGGTATTGTCTGACCGAACGAGAACATGGCAGCCTACCAGAACCGCCATGAAGTACTTTAGAGCAAAGAACACTGCAACTCAGTTCTAGCAGGTTGATATGTTCTGTGACCTGGATTGGTGTCCAGCGCCCGCAAATACCCCATCTGATTCCACCTTTCCCCCCTTCCTGTGAGGGAGGCATCTGTTGTGACCAACTCCCAACGAGTGGGGACAACACCCAGGGGCACTCCTGCGTTCATAAACTCTAACTGTCTCCATCGCCTCAACACACATATGCAACGGTGAGAAATTATAACCAGTCGATGGCGATGTCTGGTGGGGTCTAGCCGCAAACAGTTGTTCCATAACTGGAGTGGTCTGAGGTGGAGTAAACCCAGGGGGATCGCCACTGTAGTCGCTGTAAACATCCCTATCAGTTGTAGGACCACCTCGTACTGCAAAGACACACCCGGCCGAAAGCGAGCCAAAAGTTGCCGAATGCTTGTCACCCATTTCTGAGAAAGGGGGGCAGACATTAGGCAGGAATTCAGGGTCATTCCTATGAACGTAATGGTCTGTGATGGAATCAGACAGCTCTTTTTCTCGTACACAGAAAACCCCAGCTTCTGCACATGTTTCAAAAGCAGTCATGTCTCAAAAGCATGCAGTACATAGCATTCGAAAAGACAGGACCTTCAGGAACAAATTCAGAAGCCTAAAATCGAGAATTGGGTGGAAACCACTGTCCCTGAACGAGGGGATGAACTTTTTCTATGACTCCCTTCTCTAACAGTGAACAAATTTCCTGAGAGAGAGAGCCACTGCGCAAACCGCATCTCTGACAATCGTAGGAACAATTCTTGAAAATCTGGGAGGCCGGCATCAAAACTGTAGAGTATAACCCCTGCTCAGGGTTGCCAACACCCAGGGATCTACTGTGCATCTCCAGTACTCCAGTTAATCTTTGGAAAAACAATCGACCGCCGGCCTGACTGTCTCAGGCTTTATGTGTGCGATTTTTAGTGGACGCGGGGGACGCTGACGGGCATTCTAAAGGTAGGGTTGCACTGTACCTGTGTCAATTGACGAGTGGCTTCAGACAGTTTCACCCTCTTTTCCAACAGTTCCGGAATATTTGGAACAAAAAGAGCCCAGGAACAAATGGAAGGTCCCTCAAGGTTTTCTTACAGTCTTGGGCAAGCCACACTTGGCGGTGGGCTGCCAGAGGTGTGGCTGTAAGACTGCCCAGCTCACGGGTCACATAGCCTGTTGCCAACAGAGCAGTTTGCAGAAAATGTGAAATACAGGGATCCACATTTGCAGATTCCAGCATATTAGAGGCAGCAAGAATTAACTGGCAGATTGTGTTTTCTGCTCGAGTAACATAGGCAACAGACTCATATGCCTTCTTTAGCAAGGAATCCAAACGACCACATTGTGCGCTGGGACAACACACATTCCCTCGTAGAGCCTCATCAGGCGACACCACCAAAGCTGCCACAGGCTGGTCTATGTCCAGAGCACAACCCATCCCAATAGAATCTGCTTCAGTCATCAGTCATAGATGTTAGCATTCGAGCAATCCTTGAGTGCCGCTTAGGTGGACCAGAACCAGTGAGAGCATTTGAGAATTCAGCCACAAAATCCTTACATGTTGGCATGGCAAAAGTTGTAGTAGCTGTGGTCTGTCTAAAGAACACAGTTGTTTGAGCAGATTGGACAGGTGGCACATCAAGTCCTAGATAAGCAACTGCCATTCGAAGCACAGCCAAAGTATCATCGGAGGAAGACTGGGTTTGTCCAGACGACTGAACTGACCCCCAACTAGACCCCTCGGCTGCAGAGTAACCAGTGAAAACAGCCTGAGGTGATGGTTGTGCAGAAACCTCCTTAGTATCCCCGTGATCATGAAAAAAAGGAATCAGAAGCACTTGTAGAAAGCACATCAAACTCTGAACGATGAGAAAAACAAGGGGGATCCAGAGACTCTTCCCCAGCCCCTGGATTCTGAACATTCCCATCATCCTGTGCAATCCTCACAGGTGAAGCAGATGTGACAGGATGAAGCGAGTGAAGTAAGCTTTTCACTTCTGCCATCTCTGAAGAAAACACAAACACCGTCATCAAGGTTCATCAACTCACGATTTGGCCTTCTTAGCTGGGAGGGGAGCACCAGCTGCCGCAGACGCCCTGCGCTTCGGAGTGCGCAATGGGGCTACATCGAACTGCCCAAGTTTCACTGTTGAATTAGGATCCAACTCTGCAAAACGGAGTCGTCGTTCCGAAATAGGCAAAAGGCTGCAGTGCATGCATGGGTCCATGAGAGCCTCTCGCAGATGCTGAACACCCAAACACGACGGGCAGATGTGATGACCGTCGTCAGGGAGAAGATTATTGGGGCACAGCTTACAAGTCAATGGAAAACTAGTGGTGATCGAGCTGTGAGTCATATTTACTGGCTATAAACACCTTTGCACAATAACACAATTAAAACGATTACCTCGGGTGAACCGACAGGTAATACCAACAAATATCTCACGAAAGATGAAAAGTGTCTAAAATGACCGGCGGATAGAACCGAGGGACAAAGTGTAACTTGGATTCGAGGAAAAAAGCCCTCTAAATATGTCAACTGGAGACCATTAACTAATAGGCACGGAAACACAAGCCACCGGATTGCACCGAGAGGCACAGAGTGTTACCGACAAAGCAATTTAATTAAAAAACAAAATTTACCAAGTGCTGTAATTAATCAAAATCCTTGAAAAGCATAGAAACACGCTGTCACAGCTTGTGAGGACGTATCTCACTGCTCTTGTAAGCTGCACTTGACAGCGCGAATATCACTCAACCAAAACAATCTATCTCAACCAGGCGAGAAAGCGAAAGAGGTGGCCCTCCAGGGCTCAGCATACATCACGCCACGTAACTTTGTTGGTATATTCTCTTGACCTATCTAGCTGGCGCTGCGATAATCCGGTGTTTACACTGCCTCTTGTGGTCAGTAAGAATGAAACAGAACCGTAGATATGTATGCCTACATGGTTTAAACCATAGATGTATGCCTAGATGGTATTAACCGTAGATATGTATGCCTAGATGCCACATTCGACTGCTTCAGACACATGAGTGTCACTTACAGTAAAAATGAATGATGCCACAACACTGTGAAGCTTCTGGTTGTGAATCAAGAGATGGGATAATCTTTCAAGGGTGAGAATGTGGTTTGTGTTTTTATATGCATTTACTCAATATTATAGGTTTTTATACTATGGTAACTTTTAAATGTTTCGGTAGCTGATACCTTCATCATGTATTAGTTTAGTTTAAACTGTTATTTTGATACAAATTGTCTGATACAATTCAATTCAAATAAAACACAGTGGAAAGGTTAAATGTATAATCTAAACCTCCCAAAGGATGCAACCATGCATTGTGATTCAATTCAAAGCAGTAAATTAACAGAAGAGTACGGTAGTAAACAATTGCTACAGTTACAGTAATACTAGGAATATAAAATTTAAAAAAATATATATATGAAAATGAGAGTTCCAGCAATTCACCCTAATCTCACCAGATTCCCAGAAATGTGTAAGATAAGTAAAAACCTTGACTGAAGCATATGTCTTGTAAATATACCAAGAGTTGACAGTAGAGCATTTAGAAAAGAAACCATTTTGAGTATCTAATTACCAAAATATCCACTATGTACAACAGATATTCAAAAACAAATTAAAGAAATGATGTATATAGGGTGACTAAATGATGAGTGCTTTAAAGGGATTATGCAGTTTTTTTTAGCTTAACTGAACAGCTTCATAGTTATTGAAATGGTTATATGACTTCTTTCTTGTTGAATGATGGCCGTCTCACAAAAGTTACTACTGCAGCTTTAATGACAAAATGCTCAGGAGAACAGAGAAACAACAGACATTACACAAACAAGACCGAACAAGGAACTAAGGAGACCTCCGGACTTAAATGTGTGAAACAAACAAGGGAACTAATCAGGAAACATCTGAACAGAATGACTAAACAAGCAAACAAGACTAAAACTGAACATAACAGAATACACACTTTACAAGCTACTGCTAAACCTCTAACATCAAGGCTAACTTACAAAAATGTGTTGGCACAACTACACCTTTTTGTTGTTGTTGTTGTTGTTTTTTTCCATGGGAGCTACTTAAGGGGGCATTTATCTTTTTAAATATAAACAATATCATCTGATAGCTGTTTGGTCTAATTTATTACACTAAATGGAACTAATGAAACTAGATAAATAAATAAATAAATAAACAGCATTAGATATTTAGCTATAAACGAACGTAAAAAAAAGAGGTCGGAAAATGAGAGTGAGAGAGAGAGAGAGAGAGAGAGAGAGAGAGAGAGAGAGAGAGAGAGAGAGAGAGAGAGAGAGAGAGAGTGTGTGTTTGATCTTTTGGTAATATAAGTCCAAACAGGTATTTAAACACTATGTGAACTGTATGTTAGCAACACACTAGACGAAGAATAACTCAATTTAAACATGACTTACAAAAGATGTGCAATCAATGCAAGAACAATGCTCAGTGGCGTGACTCACACACAATGTGGCCTTCTGAGACCTTTACACCCATGACATTTAAACCCAACAACAATGTTGTCATGCGGTTGTTTTCAATCTCAGGAAAGACCGGGGTAGATTGGGCTGCAACTCAATCCATTCTGTGTACGGCTACTTTGGTTTGTTTGTAAAGTTCTCTTTGTATGAGGTTTAGAAACCGCATGTTTTGGACATAAATGCCAACCGGGAAAATACTATTACTACTGCTACTATTGCTAAGGACTGAATTATTAAACATCTATGCCATTTGGGCCATAAATTAACCATTTATAACACCCTCTAGCATGTGCACAGCTAACTCTGAGAATTGGCAACCAAACACCCAAGCCTGACCCAGTACACTTCACATTTTCTTCAGTAATGTAAAGATCTGTGATTGAAGATACTAAACTATGATACATTAGTACCAAAAAATGCAGTTAGCATTGAACATTTCATTAATAAATCACACAAATTCTAAATAATAAACAGGTTGCAAGAAATAAATGGGTAACACTTTAGTTTTAGGTACAATACACTCTCAAAAAAAAAGGTACAAAAGCTGTCACTGGGGCTGTACCTTTTCACAAGGTACACTTTTGTACCCAAAGGCTGCATATTGGTACCTTAGTGGTACATATTAGCACCTAAAATGGACATATTAGCTCATTAAATTGACATATTAGCACCTAAAATGCATATTAACACTTAAAATATACATATTAGTACCTAAAATGTACATATTACCACCTAAAATGGACATATTAGCTCATGAAATTGACATATCCTGAAATGGACATATTAGCACCTAAAATGTACATATTAACACTTAAAATGTACATATTAGCACCCAAAATGTACATATGAACACCTAAAATTTACTTATTAGCTCATGAAATGGACAAAAGTTTACCTTTTGAAAAGGTACAGCCCCAGTGATAACTTTTGTACCTTTTTTTCTGAAAGTGTACTCACTATTAAAGTTGCTTATAAGCACGCATACTAGGATATATGCTGTTTATTTGTACTTATAAAGCAGGTATTAATGCCTTTTTCTGCATGACCATATTCTACAATCCTAATGCTACCCAAATAATTTACTAATTGTTAATATGCAGTAATTAAGAGTTTATTGAGGTTAAAGTTGTAGTTAATAGTTTGTTAGTGAGAATTGGACCCTTATCTAACGTGTGACCAAAAAATGCTAAGAAAAAACTTGGAATTTAATTTAAAATTATTGCAATCATGCATAGAGATTGTAAAAAAAAAAAAAAGGCTTTGGGCATATAGTAAAAAAAAATTAAATAATAATGTTTAGAGGCATTGCGTGTGGTATAATCCACAAAGAGAATGCATGACACACAATGAACAATGAAAGATACTTGAACACCAAGAACACCAAGAACACCAAGAACATGAAACGCTACACATATTAGGCTAACCATTTACAAGGAAAACTGAGGAAACATGTGCTGTGTCCCAAATCGCCCTTGAAGGGTCATGAAACCCCCTCTTTCAGCTTAAGTATTGCTCACAATCTTTTTGAAAAATGATTGTGAGCTAGACTTGAGTAAATGGTAAAACGTGAGGAAATGCTAGATTATTTTATCTAGCAAGCAAAGTTAAAGTCTTATGAAATACACTGACACTTTATTAGCTATTGTCCTTTCAAAAGTAACTGAATGCTACATAGGCTACAGTAATCGTAATTCCATTTAAAACATATTAATGTAGGCTACATGTATAATTATAATGTCATTATAAAATATATAGAGGTTTATATAAACACTATAAATGCATTTGAAAATTATTATGATGAACTGAAAAATCAAATTTTCCTTGAGTTTTTGACATTTAAGAGGTCATCATATTATAAGAATATCCTGTAAGTTTCAGAACTGAAAACGTCCTTGTTAGTCCAATAAAAGCATTTATTGACACCAGCCTCTGAAAACGACTCGTTTTTAAAAAGTGGGGAACTATGACGACAAAGAGGATAAAACACCACCCCACGGCCGGTTTAGCCCCGCCCACCGATTCGCACATTACATGCATAGCTAAATAACATAGATGCCTACCTTGTGATGACTAACCGGATCCAGCTACTGAGCAATACAGAATATTGTGCAGTGGCTGGTTGTGGAAGAAGACAGTCGCTGCATAAGCTTCCAATAGGACTGCATGAATAAATTTTATTTTTAATGGCGTTCCAGCTGATGAGGTAAAACATCGTCCGTCTGTTCGCTTCATTTCACTGAGGATTGTAAACAAGACTGGATTTGCAGAGCGATTAAGAGTAAAGGCCATTGCACACCGAGCACGAAATATTCGTATGCGTATTTTCGTGTTCGTCAGCTTAAAAATTCGTCACGCATAGAAACCTTGCACACCGAGTCCGTTGCGTATTTCTTAAACCTTTGCGGGAAAAAACGCAAAAATACCAAATGGATTCGTCAAGCAGTGAGGATGATTTTTGCCCTCTCTCTTATTGAAAAGGGAAGAAAGAAAAAAAATATTACGTCCATCCAATCCTGAAATTGCGCCGAGAGGAAGGAGAGTTCCTTATCAATGAGTTGCGAATTTATCCCGAGCGATTCAAAATTTACCTCAGAATGTCTGTGGGACAGTTCGATGCTTTGCTAGCGATTCTGGAGCCACATATTAAAAACAAGACCACCAATTTCCGTGAACCAATCGATTCTGAACGGAGACTGGCAGTGTGTCTGAAATGGACCAGGTATGGACACACACACGGACAAACACACACCCGCGCGCGGCCCGTTAGAAGCGCATGGCAGACAGAACAGCTAGTTATTGTGTATATTGTGCCCAAATAATACATTAGTTATCGAATAGGCTGCTCAATCACACCTTATTCGATCCTAAATTTCAATCTGATTGAAAGGGGAGGTTTATTAATTTCATAATCCAATATAGAGAAGAGAACATAAACACTTCATCGAATTGAAAACCGAAACTGAAAGCACGGCGCATATGTGCAATGATTTGAGGACGAGCTTCCCTCGGCCCTGAAGTGTCAAAAGACCTCTCAAAATGCTGGCTCTGGATGCGAAAAACGCAGAAAATCGAACCCGATCCGATTAATTTTATGACGGACGAAAGTTTCGGAGGCGGTGTGCAAGCGTGACTGACATAACGTGAGGTCGAATTTTTTTTTTAACGTGCGAAAATTTCGGATGCGAATTTCGGACTCGGTGTGCAATGGCCTTAAAGAACGGTGCTGTGCCGACTATATTGGATCTGACAGGAATGGTGCAACACACGGACTCTGGGTCGAACATGTATGGGCGAATCATTCCGGTTGCCATTTTACAACATAGGACGTTTTCAAAACGATTTCCCCCACGTGAACCGACGGGTGAGTCGAAACTCATTATAATATGCAAAACTGTTCTCCACTCACAGCAGTGGGCGTTTACTTCCAAGTCTTCAGTGCGACACGCCCATAAAAACCGACCGTTTTTCAGGAAGGCTCACAACTTAGGGTAGAAAATAGGCTATTACTTGTTCATTTGGATGTTTTTGAATGCAAAAACCAAGCGAACGTCAATATAACAACAATATGATAAAAATTTAAAAAGCCAGTTCATGACCCCTTTAATTTTCAGCTTAAAAAAAATCCTTCCGTGCATAACGGAATATAAAGCCATCGGTAACACTTTATTTTAAGGTGCTTGTAATAAGCAGAAATTAACAGTTAATGAGACACATGCATATAAGTATTAACTACTTCATATAAGGGTTAATTAAAGCAGCCCCGGAGTGGTCATGACCCAGCTGGACCCCAGGGGATGGAGTCGGCACGTCGGCAGCACGGTTGAGTAGAGCGGGAAAAGTTCAACAAAGCGTCCTCAGACGTTATATGAAGTAGTTAATGCTTATATGCATCTTATTAACTGTTAATTACAAGCACCCTAAAATAAAGTGTTACCCCAAGATCTACGCGCCCCCTGAACCCCCATAATAAAGATGGCACTGCGGAGGTGGATGACTTCTCATTTTAAACACGCCTCTGAAGGGATAGAAAAGTCCTCGGGACTTGGTACCGCATCACTCGCAAGACACAACTTGGATTGGTCGTCAACCAGGCGAAGTCCAGCACTTCTCGCAGCTCTCTCTCGTCAAAATGTTGGCGGCACACACTATAGTTAAGATCGTGTTTAGATGCGTCCGTGGTTGATGGCAAACCAACCCGAGTCTAGCCCTGGCAGCATCGCGGGGAACATATTCAACACACTTGGACTTGGCACCATGAAAACAAACACTTGCGTCCCATGATTGCCTCTCTCATCTACTGTGCGATCTCACAGTTTGACATGTCTGACGTTGGGAAGATCCACGAGTCATGAATAATTAAGAGACCGTGTCTTCTCATAGGATATGAAAACTCAAGTCTCGTTAATAATTATGAGACACCAATGAGTCATCAAGCACTCACAGTGTACGGCCACATCACAGCCGGTGCAACCCGGCCTCATCCCAAGACGTCATATAACTGACGTCTTGTGACGTCTTTTGACCATACGTCAATATTCGCCTTTTAAGGGCCCCCTTAAACGTCGGTAGATGAGGTTATGGGATCCTAACTCTACCCCAGACCTAAACCTAACCCTAACCCGTCACCTAACTGACGTTAAAGGTAAAGCGTCAGTTGTATGACGGCCCGGGATCGCCATCTACCGACGTTTAAGGGGGCCCTAAAAAGGCGGATATTGACGTATGGTCAAAAGACGTCACAAGACGTCAGTTATATGACTTTTTGGGATGAGACTGTGTTAGCCGGTGACATGGACACGATGAACATTTAAACCAGGAAGACGAAAAAAGCGGGGGGGAAAAAATCTAATTTAACCATTTTAACCATATTATTAAATCTAACAGATGCTAACATTGTCTTCAATGGTGTTCAAAACACATATCTCTGTTAAAATCTCAGAAAATTTGGTGTGGGGTTTCATGACCCTTTAAATAGGGCACTATTTAATAGGGCTGGATATTGACACACATTTCACAATTTGATTCGATTTCGATTCGATTCAATATTGATTATTTTGGATATCAGTTACAATAAATGGCCATTTTTCTCAAGGGAATCAAATCTCTTAACTAATGCTGTAAACTATGGGAGTCACTCACCGGCCACTTTATTAGGTACCCCATGCTAGTAACGGGTTGGACCCCCTTTTGCCTTCAGAACTGCCTCAATTCTTCGTGGCATAGATTCAACAAGGTGCTGGAAGCATTCCTCAGGGAGTTTGGTCCATATTGACATGATGGCATCACACAGTTGCCGCAGATTTGTCGGCTGCACATCCATGATGCGAATCTCCCGTTCCACCACATCCCAAAGATGCTCTATTGGATTGAGATCTGGTGACTGTGGAGGCCATTTGAGTACAGCGAACTCATTGTCATGTTCAAGAAACCAGTCTGAGATGATTCCAGCTTTATGACATGGCGCATTATCCTGCTGAAAGTAGCCATCAGAAGTTGGGTACATTGTGGTCATAAAGGGATGGACATGGTCAGCAACAATACTCAGGTAGGCTGTGGCATTGCAACGATGCTCAATTGGTACCAAGGGGCCCAAAGAGTGCCAAGAAAATATTCCCCACACCATGACACCACCACCACCAGCCTGAACCGTTGATACAAGGCATGATGGATCCATGTTCTCATTCTGTTTACGACAAATTCTGACCCTACCATCCGAATGTCGCAGCAGAAATCGAGACTCATCAGACCAGGCAACGTTTTTCCAATCTTCTATTGTCCAATTTCGATGAGCTTGTGCAAATTGTAGCCTCAGTTTCCTGTTCTTAGCTGAAAGGAGTGGCACCCGGTGTGGTCTTCTGCTGCTGTAGCCCATCTGCCTCAAAGTTTGACGTACTGTGCGTTCAGAGATGCTCTTCTGCCCACCTTGGTTGTAACGGGTGGTTATTTGAGTCACTGTTGCCCTTCTATCAGCTCGAACCAGTCTGGCCATTCTCCTCTGACCTCTGGCATCAACAAGGCATTTCCGCCCACAGTACTGCCGCTCACTGGATGTTTTTTCTTTTTCGGACCATTCTCTGTAAACCCTAGAGATGGTTGTGCGTGAAAATCCCAGTAGATTAGCAGTTTCTGAAATACTCAGACCAGCCCTTCTGGCACCAACAATCATGCCACGTTCAAAGTCACTCAAATCACCTTTCTTCCCCATACTGATGCTCGGTTTGAACTGCAGGAGATTGTCTTGACCATGTCTACATGCCTAAATGCACTGAGTTGCTGCCATGTGATTGGCTGCTTAGAAATTAAGTGTTAACGCGCAGTTGGACAGGTGTACCTAATAAAGTGGCCGGTGAGTGTAGTTGTAGCCTATAGGCTTCATTAGCCTAATATGAAGGTAATAATGACCTGTTTTGTAGCTATACAAGCACTTAAATTACACTTTTATTGGTCCCACTTTATATTAAGTGGCTTTAAGTACTATGTACTTACATTAAACAATAAGTACAATGTATTATTTTGTTCCTGTTGTATTGTAAAACACTTTTTCTGCTATTGAGGTGTGATACGGGTAAGGTTAGGGACAGGTGTGGTGGTGTGTGTCGGTTTAAGGGTAAGTTAAGGTGTGAGGGGAGGGTCAACTGTGTAATTACAAATGTAATTACATAAAGTAATTATAGCTGTAATTACATGGTATATAGCTGGTATTTTTAAAATATAAGTACAATGTAAAAACATCTATGTACACAATAACTCCATTGTATCAAATTATTAATTTCAATGTAAGTACATAGTACTTAAAGCCACTTAATATAAAGTGGGACCAACATTTAAATGGTGGCTGTCATAAAAACTTGCCAGATTTATTCAAATATGCATTAAATATTGAAGAACATTAAGATTATAATACATATGTAATATGGTGTATATATTTAGCAAAGTGCTCCTCTCTAGAGTTATTTTTTCTAGCTGACTAACGAGTTGATGTGGGTTTTCTGAGGTAAATATGACGACATTGATTACAAGCTGTTTAACTGACGTCTTTCCTCGGTTGAAACGCTGATTGAGTGAATCAATGTGACATGATACGGATTTGGATAAGTTGTACTCCATCTTTAACACACTTTCAGATGCTCATTCATGTTTATTTGGCGCTGTGACTGGTATTATTAAGCCGGAAGAGAGATCAGCGCTGCTGCTTCTCCAGAGCGATCTCACGCCACAGCGACAAAACACTATTTATGTTTTTGAATTTCTAAAGAAAATGGACGTAATTTGAAAATTGAGACTTTGTTTCATATCAATAGTAACAAAGGACAAAGATTATTGCGATTTTTTTGGATGCGCGCAGCGCATGTGTCAAATGAAACAGGATGACTAATCGATTCTTGAGATTTAAGAATCGATATCGGTTAGTAAAAATGAGAATCGATTAATATCGAGAAATCGATATTTATTACCCAGCACTACTATTTAATCATTCACTATTCTTTAAATCAGGGCACTATCCTTCAGTCTCATTATTACGATCATCCACGCACTACATTTCCCATAATTCACTGCCTGATCTCATCTTCACGTACCATGAACGTCCACCAACGTCTTATCCCATAACACTCATAATGCAATTGTGCAACCGTTGTACACCCCACAGCTTGAGAATACCCATAATGCAACTGTGACATCATGCTGAAAGAATTCCTGAGTCTGACCCGAAGATGCATGCATTTTCCAAAGCGCCGGTCCAATGTGCCGACAGGTTTTAATTCCTTTTAATTGATTATTACGTTGTTTAATCAAGAGTTGCACGTAGTTTCCATGACGGAGTCAATAGATCAATGGTTTCATGTCTAGTGGAGCTGCTTACAGTATTGTGAATGTTTCCATTTACAAAGTTCAGGCAACAAAAAGTTCCTGTGAATGAAGAAATCCCCCATACAGAGGACCGCAGCAGTCAGTGTGTTTGCATTTAGTCTGCACACTTCTGTCGACAGGAGTTACTGCAAATACCAGCAAACCTGTTTCTGTTCAAATATGTCCACACCTTAAAAGACTTTTCGCCACATTTCAGTCATTTCAGAGGAGACCAACTGAGACCAAGAGAAAGTCTGTGACGGACATTGTGTTTGAAAACAAAGATCACACACCCACAATCTAGAGTACAGAGGAAACACACAGGAGAAAATGCCAAGCACTTCCCATGCATTCACTGCTAGGATATGTGCATTTTTATATATTTATGTGCATAAGCATTTATCGCAGTCCTATAATATTTATGGGCCATATAGTTTGCCCGTCCTTTAATCGTAACAGTCTCCATGTAAATTAGACAAATTCCCCCCCCTTTTTTTGAATAGACATGGAAATGCTCATTTCAAACTTAAATGGTTGTAATTTCAGAATGCTTTGGAATATAGACGTAAGATTGGTCTCGTTTTAAAAAAGACATTTGGCAGATTTTTCTCAAAGTGAAATAAATTAGGAAAGTGAAACAGAAAAAAAGTTATAGAAGTTTGAGTTTGAGATAGAAATGTACAATGTAAAAAAAACAATTATTCATATTTTATATAAAATATATATTTTCAAAACCTGGGCTACTTTAAAACTGCAGAAAAATCAAAGCCAAAAACCTGAACAAGTTGTGTTTCAAATTTTAGGTTGATATCTCAAAAAATGAGCTTTCTGTGAGATTTAGTTTGGGCGCAGTACCGAACGCTTCCACTAGGGCACAACCAGACTCCATTACTGCCCATATAAGGGCGCCGCCATTTCCATATGTGTTTTGAGTGATATGAACCATTATTTTCACAAATTTCACACAATTTATGAAGTAGAAATCCTATTCAGAAGTAGTATGGGTAGTTTGGCAGATTTTGATATGAATTCAACCTCTAGGAATCACATACAAAGCACACGCATGCGCGTTATAGCTTATTGCCATAACACAAATGGTGAATCTATTTTTTTTTCGTAATATTTAAAACATTTTCAGACCTTTTTTTCAAAAATAATTGAATAGATGCGATCTTTCGAACTCTTGGCATGAAATCAAACTGAGGTTTCTAACTTTTTTTCATGATTTTTCATGTTCACTGCTATTTTAAAACAAAGGTCTGAACACGCCTTATGAGTATGAAAATATTCTTGTTTTATATTGATAAATTATGGCTCCTCTGTAATATATTTTGAAAATCAGTCACCAAATATGGAAACTAGAGATTGTAAGCTTTCAAATGATATATAGTTTGTCAATATTATTTAAGGTATTTACTAAGATATTATTGTTTTAAAAATATAGTGGCAAACGTCCCACCTGTGGGACGGTGACAGTTAAGTGGTTTTAACCAACAGAAAACACCACAAACATATATTTCAAATGACGAATGTCATAATATAACCAACACCTTTAGATCACTTTTTTTCTTTGTTCATCTGGCAGTTATAACTCAGATAGAGCAGTCAAACGAAATCTAAAGTTAATAACATAAGTGTCAAGAGCCCAACTAAAGCAAACACTGATCTCCATAACGGTGGCTTACAATTTTAGATTTTCTCCTTCAGTGATTCTGCTTTTTATCATCCGGCGTCTGCAATAATGCTCAATCATCACTCAATTAATCACTTAATTATCTCATTAACTTTTATCGCTGGAGTTTTTGCTGTGTTCCCTTTCTAGGAGAACATTCTGGGAACCAAAATAGAACTACCCGCTGAAAACATTACTAGAACTTTGTGGTGTGTTCCCAGAACAAAACATTTCTAGCTGGGTACATTTGGGTTTTTACAAGATCAGAAGTTGACACAGATGCCCTAGACAAAACTAAATCTCCAAAGGTTATCTTCACAGGAACCAAGCAGAAATTAAAGGCTTTCCTATACGCTGGTCACACCATTGTGTTGATTAAATGAAAGATGCTAATATGTTTAATCAGCCTAATACTTAAGAATTACGGTTATATTTTGGAAACGATTCCCAGTGCTGGGTTCCTATTAACACATTATTGTAGACACATTTTAGTTTGTTTAAAAAAAAAACGTACGGGGTAAAGCAGTTCAGAAGTAGATTAAAACATAACTTACAGCGATTTCCCTGCAGGCAGACATGGATATACCAGTGCCTTCGATCTGTTTCAGTGCATACTCCTTCTCATCGTTCCTGTAAAACACAAACACAGCGTTACACAGGAGACACACACACACACACTACAAACACTAGTGCCACAACATTCAACCACTCATGTAAGTTTATAACGATACATTTCTCATTTAATTATTAAATTATATGGAATTCAAAGTAATACACAAATACCATACGGCCGCCAATTCAGATCTCTTTCACGTCTTATTGCACTTGAATGGTCGACTCCACACGCTATCATGTCAAAATACCCATCGTGTGGAGTATTTGTTAAGTCTCAAGGGAAAGTAAATAGGATGTCTATCAGTATGATGGATCTACCCTCCTTTTTGAGAATGGATGCCCTATATAATGGATATTAAAATGCCCGATATAAGAATGCTTTGGAAAGTTTGCTCTTGTTTTAAAGAAAACAGTGAAAACAGTATGAAAAAGTATGAAAAAGTTATGGAAGTTTAAATTTACAGTAAATCAAATATATTGTATTTTGTTTTCTTTTATATAAAATATATATTTTACAAAATATTTTTTACTATTAAAATTACTATAAAATCAAAGCCATATCTCTAACCAAGTTGTGTTCCAAATTTGAAATTGATATCACCAAAATTGAAGTTTTTGTTTAGGCGTAATACCAAAAATAGCCACCAGGTGACTTCCATTCTGTTGAATTTGGTTGGATTGCTTTGAAGGAGACTTGTATGAGTGAACAGTGACAAATGTTTGACCACACCTTCAGAAATCATAAAAAAGATCACAGTCATCCTACAATCATCAGAGCAAAAACAAAGAAAACAATCACTGTTCACCATCAAATAACAGTGTGTGTAATCAGTCACTCATCAGCTCATTAGACGTGTGTGTGTGTGTGTGTGTGTTTCAGGACCAAATGTGTAGTGCTGCTGTACTCTTCTGCATCATGTTATTTTTCCCACATATCGCAGTGACCATTTGGAGAACTATGATGTCACGATCAAGATCAAGACAAACAGCCAATTAGACACCAGCATACTTTGTGTTGTTCCTCTTGATATAATCTGATGCATGACTTTTTTAAACCACATAATGTAATGCCAATGTTGTTTGCCAGAGCGGCTAAACTTGTTCAATTTATTTAATGAAAATAAGGGAAAATAAGCCACACAATTGCTGAACATTTTTGCCACAGCTTAATTTCATTCATCGAGTGAAATATGTCAAATTTAAGTTTATTAAATTGGTGATGGGACTACATGAATCATTTCAGTTGCATTTACATTTAGTCATTTAGTAGATGTTTTTATCCAAAGCGACTTACATCTGAGGACTAGTCAAACAAGTCATCGTGAAGAGGCAACAACAACACAAGAAGTGCTCAAAATACAAAGTTCAGACACATTGCTCAGAGTATAAACCAAGCAAGTAAGGTTTTATTTATTATATCAAGTGCTCACGGAAGAGCTACTTGCATTAAATGAACTGATGAGGGATTTTTAGTTCCCGGCCTGTGTGCCTTGCACAGAGCCAAATCAGATTAGGGCTTCAGAGCCAGACCAGTGCATCAGGGCCTGATCAGAGCCAGACCAGAGCCAGACCAGAGCCTGATTAGGGCCAGATCAGTGCATCAGAACCAGATTAGAGCTTTAGAGCCAGATCAGTGCATCAGAGCCCTGGTCAGAACCAGACCAGAGCCAGATTACGGCCAGATCAGGGCCAGATCAGAGCACCAGATCCAGATTAGGGCCACATCAGAGCATCAGAACCTGATTAGAGCATCGGGGCCAGATTAGAGCAAGAGCAAAGCCACATCAGAGCCAGATCAGAGCAAGATTAGAGCCAAACCAGAGAAAGATTAGAGCATCAGAGCCAGATTAGGGTCAGATCAGAACCAGACCAGAACCAGATCAGGGCATCAAGCCAGATTAAGGACAGATCAGAACATCAGGGCCAGATCAGAGAATCAGTGCAAGACCAGAACCAGATCAGGGCATCAGAGCCAAATCAAGCCTTCACACTACATGATTTTAAAACGACGAGCTGAACTGTGCGGTTCACACTACATGACTTGCTCTCTGTGAAATCAGGAGTGTTCAAGTTGTTGAGCTGTTGACACCACACAATGATTCTATCTTGTCTACAAACCTCATGATGTCACGAAAAATCACACGATGAAACGAACCAAAAATGACGTGAAACGGCACGCACGCCAATAGAGTGCAGAAGTGATGACATCAACCCTCAGGTGCTCTTCGTTTCGGAGTCACACTTGTTATCTTCCCGGTCAAAAGTGACCGGACACCTAAAAATGAAACTTTCTCCATCCCAGTAAAACCAATGCAATTTATTTTTGTTCTATAATATTTATTCTTTTTAATTTAGTATTTTGAGACAATTTAATTGAATTTATTAATATTTATGCAATATTTATGGTTTATTTTTGCCATGGAAAAATATTTTTTTTTCTGTATATATTATTTTTTTTCAAAAAAATATTAATGTAGTATTTTAGTTTAATATAGAGTCTAGGCCTTCAGAAAAAAATATCTTTTGAAGAAAATTAGCACCATCTGGTTACAGTATACAGAAAAAGCGTAGAATCATGGTGTAACCACTAGATGGCGTGTACAGCTCTCTATGGAGAGGCATGTGAATTCCCCAGCTGTTTATGAACACTTTTTTTTGTTTGTTGGTGGATTTGTATATATAGTTGAAACAATCTCAAAAACTATTTCTTATAAAAAAAATGACAAAAAACAAATATTCACAATTTTTTTTTACAATTTCCCATTCATTTCCTATGGGGGTCATTTTTGACCGAAGACCACAAGTGTGACTATTTTTTTAAAACCACTTAGCATGCTCAGATCATGACCTCATTTTTTTTGTGTGTTCACATACATAATGCCATAAAAGTCACCAAGTTTCATAACATCGCGATGAAGCTGTGATTTTTAAAAATTCAAAACATAATTTTTGTAATCAAAATGTATTGGTGTGTATGTGTATAAAAGTGTGTTTGTGTGTGTGTGTGTTGGTGGGTGTGTCTGTTTTGCACTCTAGATGTTGTAGAGTGTCACCCCTTTCCTGCGGTGTACTTTTTTTTAGAATTGTGGCCGATTTGTAGATTGTACATACAAAAATTCAGAGATTTTTTCATTCATTTCCTATGGGTTGTCATTTTTGACAGATGAGCAAAAGTGTGGCTCATTTTTTTTACGACCACTTAAATTGCTCGATTCATGACCTCAATTTTTCTGTGTGTTCACATACCCAATGCCATAAAAGTCACCAAGTTTCGTAATTTTCTGAAGAAGCTGTGATTTTTAAATATTCAAAACAGATTTCTTTAATCAAAATTTATTGGTGTTTTTGTGTATAAAAGTGTGTATGCGTGTGTGTAGGGGTGGGTGTGTACTGCACTCTTGATGTTTTAGAGTGTCACCCCTTCAATGCTGAGCACTTTTTTCTAAGTGTTCACACAAAAATTCTCAAAGTTTTTGTGTTTTTGTCAATTTCCCATTCATTTCCTATGGGGGTCATTTTTGACCGAAGACCACGAGTGTGACTATTTTTTTACGACCACTTAGCCTGCTCGGATCATGACCTCAATTTTTTTGTGTGTTCACATACCCAATGCCATAAAAGTCACCAAGTTTCGTAACATTCCGATGAAGCTGTGATTTTTAAAATTTCAAAACAGAAAATTTTTCGTCAGAAATGACAGAAGAGCACCTGAGGGTTAAAGCCCTTTGAATAGTTTGCACTGAAACTGTCTTTTGGACCTTGAACCGTTTGGTTCCCATTGAAGTCCATTATATGGAAAACAATATCAAATACCTTAATTTCTTTTCGACTGAAGAAAGAAAGACATGGACATCTTGGATGACATACGGGTGAGGAAATTATCAGCAAAAGTGAACTACTCCCTCAAGAGTAATCAGTCTCACTTTTGGGCATCAAATTCGACCAATGTACATTTCAATGTAACTGACTTAAAGTTACAGAAAAATAATGATGACTAGTTTAATGCTAGTTGTTTAATGTTCATTTATGCTTGATATTTAAAAGAGTTTCTCTAATGTTGGGGTTTTGTGGTTAGCAGAAGAGGTTGTGTGTGTGGACACATCAATGAAGTCAATAGTGTGTGTTGCTTCACTCACTGAGCAATAGCTGTGCTAAATAACTTTACTAAATCGGAACTGATGCAAAGTGAATAACATTACAACAGTCTTCAGTACAGCCTTCCATAGCCGAATGAACTCATTTCATAATTGAACTGGAGCTGAATCAGCATTGTACACACTTCGAGTTTAATGACACGATTGTCTTTTTCACAGCAGAATTGAATTGATTCTGTAATTTCCTGTTTATCATGTAAAGCTGCTTTGAAACAATCTGTATTGTGTAAAGCGACATATTTAACTTGACTTTAGTGAGAAAAATCTAAGATACATAAAGCTATTAATTCAGTCATGGTGTCAGATGAGCATCAGGAAAGAAACCAACTACTTTTATCCACTGATCTGATCAAGTAGTAAAGATAAACCGATTGATTTGTATATTTCGATTCTTCCGTAGGTGGTTTTACCTTTTTTTTTGTGTGTGTAAAATGGATGGAGTAAGTATCATTTCAAAATCAATCTTTTGTTCCCTCTCTTGACAAGAAAGATGCAGACAGACCGAAATACAGCTAACACCCGCACATACAAACACATCCGGTGCGTTTCACATGTCAAACGCCTCCTCTTGAATAGTAAAAAAGGCAACGTGACCACATTATTGAAGATACTGCTGCCTTCACATTTAGGCGTTGTGTTTGTTATGGTCTTTTTATATCACATTTTGGTTGATTCATATCACATATTCTATTATGCAACATAACGGTGTGATTGTTCCAAGTCAATAGAGGTTAAAAGGGGCGGGACATATTGAACAGCCCCTCCCCTTTTTTAAAAATAGCCAATAGTGTTTAGCTCATCCCAGTGTTCTCGTTAAAGCCAGTTTCCTCTTAATCTCTAACCATTTCTATTCCCAATCTCCGCCATATTACTTTAGAATTCAATATACATAATTCAAACAGGTCTATGTTTTTTAGTCTGGACTCACTAACATGAAACCAGTCTACCATCCCAACGGAAAACATGTCTGAATCATTCCCTATCCACTATATATAGTACACTATCTGCCAATCACTATAGAAAATAGTTAATGTGTGAACAAGTGACCGATTTCAGCCACAGCTTCAAGTCCCCGTGAAATCAAAATTGAACCTATTTACTTTGTTAGCGCATATTACTAGTCTTGTGGTGAACAATTAATCCGTGCAAGTGAATATATATTAAAAAAATGTTTTACCTTAGTAATCTTTAATCAAAATCTGAAAAGTTACTTCCGGTCTGGAACGGTTTCTTTTTCTGATGACGTAGGTTTCACAGTTTGAGTGGGGAAACGCTTAACCACTCCCCTCAAACCGTTAGTTTGCTATGAGCGAGAGATGGAGAGGAGGAGCGCTAGAGTAAAACCCTGCCTTCTGTTCAATATTCCGTTTCACTTGGAAATACGTCACAGCACTGGAGAAAAATCGTTTGCAACTTCCGGTTCACGGGGACTTTCAGTGACTATTTGGGGGCAGGGCTTCAGATTCAAGCGAGATTTTAATTGGACAGAAAATATGATGAGAAGCTGAAGTGCAGAGTGATGTCATCAAATTGGCGGAAATGCACTAGTTGTCATTCACTAGCTTATAGATAACCTTGAGGCTAACATAATAACTAAAATTTTGATTTCATGGGGACTTTAAGCTGCAGGAAGTCGTTTCCCATGTTTTGTGCAGTTGGAGGAGAACAAGAGCCACCCGAGGCCACCCCGCTGTCACTCGAGTATTTCACATACGTCACAATAACACCATTTTTAACTGGCATAATCAATCAGTTATTGGTTCTGGGTGGAACTTGCTGAATCCGCTATGAGTCCAGTAACTCGTCACGTGACTTCTGAACAACACTTGAATGAACACATGAACTCCCGCGAAACTGCACACTATACATAAATTCATGAAAACACGCTAACTGCACCTTTTAGAAAAGTGTGGACTTGTGCACAAATCAAGGTGACTTCAGAACTGCACAAATGAACATGCACATCTGGATTCCTGGGCATATAAACTCCTGCACAAGCGAAAAACTGCACTTATAAAAATATGAACGCATGAACTACTGCGCATTCGGATATATAAACACGTGAAACACACACACACACGTTGGTTTGGGGGGTGGACCGTTGAAGTGCGTCCATGAAAACAAAAACAATCACAGAGGGTAACGTTAGAGATTACAGCGTAATTCCCCCGATACACAAGAGCATCCCGAGCGCACTCTCACACACTCACACACACACACACAGTGACAGCAGAAGCGCGTGCAGTGAGTGAAACGCGTCGATCAATCGCGTGTCTCTTACCCGTCTTTACGCTTCGCTTTATAAACATGCCCGTATGTGCCGCGACCCACTTTACAACCTTCATATTCAAACAGATCTTCCACTCTCTCCCTCTCGGCGGCGAGCTTCGTTTTGAAGTCGTAGTCCATTTTAACCCATAAATATTTCTTAATTTACAATAAAATAAAATATTAATTATTACATGCATTAATTAAATGATCCGATCGTTTTATTACCCCACCATTTCCTTGTTTGGGATTTTGGTCGGCTCCGCTTAATGATCACGTGCTCGGTGACGCTATTTATTGTGGCGGGTGGCCTTCTGGGATATGTAGTGTTCTCAGATCAACCCTGCGGTTTGAGTCAACGACGATAGGACTTGTGTAAAACTACAACGCGCAAATCGCGCTGTGGACGTCTTTCCTACCGTCGTTACGTTCCCTTTCAAAAATGCATTTTCAAACAAACATTAGTTGTGATTGCAGCATGAGGACAATCTAACTCTTGTTCTCAAAATGTGACGCATGATGAATAAAATGTGTAAAATACACTCCCTTTTTCCTTCAGTAAACTGGTGAATAAACGGACACGTATGTCTATGCACTGGTGGTGCAGCGTTATAGCAACGCGAACGCGAAATGTTAATTCATCTATACACGGGCATGTGCGGATGTGTGCCGCGTGAATTCATACCTTTACGCAACATCTCATTTGATTGAAAACAGTCACAGCCAATCGCTGCCGGGACGAGCGCCGCCTCTTGGCCGTGATTGGTCGCGACCGCGATGACGTCAGCTGGTAGGTAATAAAACCTCCGCGCAGTCTGCCGTTCTGCGCTTACACAGTATGGCCGGCGATATTAGCTAGCACTCGCTCACGGTATTCTCTGAAAAAGGGAAGACGGTAAAAAAAACAAGGCAACTACATCTGGACTGCTCAAGGACTGTAACTAAGCTTATAAATTATAACTACCAATAAAGGACTAATTAAATTGGGATTCCATCCGACGCTTAAATTTCTGTTGTTCGAGTCTGCTTGTCTCACGATGGAAGAGGACAACGGTGCACACTTCTTCGAGGGGACCGAGAAGCTCCTGGAGGTCTGGTTCTCCCGGCAGGACGAGGCCAAAGGGACCGGGGATCTGCGCACTATCCCCAGGTGGGTGAATCCGTATCAGGCTGGATTTTCCGTTAACCGAGCCAGATTTGACGTTACTGATCTGATTCACGACACCCTGCCCATGAAGCCCTGCCTAAAACATGACAATGCTGTTAGTAATGTTAATGTAATCGCCTAGAGAGTGAGTGGGTGAGTGACATGTGGCCCTGACACCCGTGGCGTGATCAGCAGTTTTGGCCATTTCTGACACACCATCCCCCTTTTCACCCATTCATTTGTGCTGTCATGACTGGAGCTGAACCTCGAGCCCCGATTAGCTTTTTCTGCAGCGCGTAACGTTACTTAAATTATTCCAACGTCAACAACGTTTACCAACATATTGATGTAACGTTATCTCGCAACATCAGGCTTTATCTGTTGATATCTCGTATCGCCGCTCTGCGGGGCTCAGCGAGATTGATGCTTTGCTGTGTTCGGATCAGCTCTGCTTCTGTCTAAACCCGTTATCGACGCGCTTTAGCGTTGATCAATTGATTAGCCAGTGACTAGTGGCTACCGCTAGCTGATCTGTATATATTATGGCGCCATAGTGAACCCCATCATATCTCCTGTATCTGTGCACTTAAATGAATGGATTTATTCTGTTGACCACCAGATGTAACGTTTATTGGAGTTAATGTTCATTTTAACAGGAACTCCTCTCTGAACATTTTTAATCGCAGAGATGTGAACACATGCGTATGTCAATGACTGCTCGTAAGGGCTCTATTTTTGGGAACTATCATGGCGGTTGTCGAGTTGCGCCGCAGAGCCTGCATGTGAAGACACGTGCTGCGTCACATGCTGTAAGCTCCGCCCCGCGCTGTGATTGGCCGAGAGTCCCGCTCGCTCATTGGTCGGTTTCTATTGCGCATTAGCTCGACAGCTGCAGGTCAGTGAGTGTGAACTGATGATTCAATGCAGACACAACAACATCGTCGCTTAAACACCAACGTGCAGGAATGCTTGGACATTTACAAGGCTGTATTACAGTGTTAAGAGATGCATAAAATAAAAAATTGCTGAAAAATAAACACTTTTTATCTAATAGATTTATATTATGTTGGCTAAAATTATGCTTGGCTAGACGGATCGATAGCAAATGGATAAATAAATATATTGTTTGTTAATGAACACGATTGGCCGATACTGATATTCTCAAAATATTTTTCGGTCTATTACTACAAAAACAACCGGTGGTGATGGTTACCATGAGTTATATTAACAGCAAAAACCTACAATGATGCTGCCAAAAAAGGTCGAAAAAATAAGTAGTTTCCAAAAATATAGTATATTTTTTATATACCAATCTTGTACTTTTTTACAGTTCAGTACAACATGTCTTAAACCCTTAAATAAAAGACTTTTCAGCTCATTTAGGCCATAAGTGTGTAAAACATGAATGAGGATGTGTGTGTAGTATCCTGGTGTCCCTTTGGTTTCTCTGAAGACTGAAAGCTGATCTCTGCGGTATCTCTGACTACGGCTGTCTGAGTGACTGATGAGGGTATTAGTTTACTTCCGGGAAAGCGTTGGTTAACCCTCTCAGAGACGCTAAAAGAGGATCATCGTGGAGCCGCCCCTCCTCCTCCCACAGGATGACCAAGCACTATCTCCAGGGACTGGCGCTGTGTTATGTGTCATAAATCATGTGATCAAATCATATTTTCACAGTTGTTGTTTTTTTTGTTTTTTTTTTTGCCAGTTGCAGATTGACTGGAAATGAATCAATGTTTTGATTTCCTTTATCTTGGTTTTCCTCTCACATCACGGCTCATATTTCATATCAACAAGTACATGTAATATGTTAAACATTAGTAGCATTTAATTTAAAATAGTTTATTCACAGTTCAAATGATAACTTTTTTTTTTAAAGTAATGCTTGATGTATTTTTAATCGGGCTGTCCAACGAATAATCGCGATTAATCGCATGCAAAATAAAAGTTTGTGTTTACATAACATATGTGGGTGCACTGTGTATAATTATTGTATATATATATATTCATATATAAATACACACACATGCATGTATATTTAAGAAAAAAATATTATTTATATGTAAAATAAATATAAATATATATTATATTTATTATATATAAATCTACATACATGGAAATATTTCTCAAATATATACAAGCATGTGTGTGTGTTTATATATACATATATATATATATATATATATATATATAAAATAATTATACACAATGCACCCACATATATTATGTAAAACACAAACTTTTATTTTGGATGCGATTAATCGCAATTAATCGTTTGACTGCCCTAATTTTTATATTTTGGGATTGAAAGCGCTCCAGGACCGTTTTAGTGGAGATGCTTGATAGATCGAGCACCATATCGATATCGGCCTGATAACAAAAGTGGCCAATATATTAAAGACAATAAAATTATTATTTATTTTTGCGGAGTCGCTTTCGATGTGCACTGTTCGCCATGAGGGTTTTTATTTGCTTGAAATATGATTGGAAGAGGGGAAAATCCAGTAAAGTGCAACAAAGGTGTCAAATAAGCTACATAAAATTATATAATGAGAATGTTATAATTTTGTGTTTGGGTCATGGCTTTTCGGCCAATGTATCAGCTTTCAAAGGCTACGTTCACACTGCAGGGCTTAATGCTCAATTCCGATTTTTTTGAAAAAATTCGATTTTTTTTTTTTTTTTTTTGCAAGGCCGTTCACATTTCCAATTAAATGCAACCTTTTGTGATCTACGTCGCCCGTGACCTTTTGAACGTAATTACGTATTACGTGACGTTACAAACGCGCCTCACAGAATAGAGCAAGGCTAGCATTTGCCCTTAGAAAAGTTACATTTTTGGAATAAGTTTTGAAATAACCGATCGTTTCGCATGATAAGACCCTTATTCATCGCCTGGTGTCGTTTAAAGACATTTGAAGCTGCATCTGAAACTGTTATTAACTGTCTTTTCGAACTTGGACCGTCTGGTTCCCATTGAAGTCCATTATATGGAGAAAAATCCTGGAATGTTTTCATCAAAAACCTTAATTTCTTTTCGACTAAGGAAAGAAAGACATGGGCATCTTGGATGACATGGGGGTGAGTAAATTAGCCTATCAGCAAAAGTTTTTTCAAAAGTGAACTACTCCTTTAAAGTTTGTTATTTTTTTTAAAAAATGAGCGATCGTTTGGCTAGATAAGACCCTTATTCATCGTCAGGAATCGTTTAAAGCCCTTTGAACAAGTTTGCAGTTTGTACTTAAAGTTTCTTTTGGACCTTAAACCATTTGGTTCCCATTGAAGTCCATTATATAGAGAAAATCCTGGAATGTTTTCGTCAAAAACCTTAATTTCTTTTCGACTGAAGAAAGAAAGACATGGACATCTTGGATGACATGGGGGTGAGTAAATTATCAGCAAAAGTTTTTTCAAAAGTGAACTACTCCTTTAAGGTGTGCCCTAAATGTTCTGTAAGGGGGCCAGAAGGTTGGTTTGCGGTCCTGTGATCGCCACTCTCTGTGTCGAATGTTGGAATGACACCAGACTAGAAGTGCTACTAATATCACAAAATAATCCCGTTATATGCACGATCTTCAATAACGCCTGAGCTTGAGCCACACGTGTGTAATTTGAGTTCTCTCAGCGAAAGCCAGAGCGGATGACCTCATCCACACACCACGACATCCAGCCAATCAGCGTCCAGATGCCGTCCTGCGGACTCCTAACGAGCTGCTGACCTCATCAGCTTCTGCCTTTTCCTTTTGCTTTTTTTCCAAAAGATCTAACTTTGGAGATATTTGATATTTGCTGACTTTCTTCAAATATGAAAAGTAGCTCACCTACTCAGATTGATGTAGAAAACAATAGGTCATTGTTGCCTAATCGTAATCTTTCTCTTTCTGTGTTTTTTTTTTTTTTTCAGATTTGAGTGGGACAAACTTCTGGAGAATGTGCATTGCTTGATTATAAGTGTGACAAAGACTGACAAGCAGGAAGCTTATATACTCAGGTGAGCTTTTGACATTGTCGTCTGTGTGTCTGAGGTCGGAGGACAGGATTGTAATGGTGACGCTTGTCCTCCCTTCATTGGCCAACGCCTTTAAATCATCATGAAATGAAGGTTTCTCACACCGAGAAGAGGTTATTTGTAGTGACGTTACTGCTCAAAGTGATTTACTTTAATGAAAGCTTTCACTGACAGAAGCGTAAAGCGCGAGCACTGAGTGTTTACGTGCTAACAGCGCTCACACACTGGCCTCGCGCAGCGCTGATAAGCCCACAGTAGTGGTTCAGATCCCAGATAACGCCAGTATGAATGGCATCCGTGTGACATTCACCAGGTCACCGGCGCAGGATTGTAAATGCGTCCTGCTAAGCAGACGCTAAGCTATTTATTAGGTCTGAGACACAGAACGGTCAAAGGGAGAACTCGGCTCAAAGCTATTCATAGCCGTCCGAAGAAATCACTCTAGATATTGGCATTAATGTGTTTTTGCTGAAATAAAAAGGAGAATATTTAATCATGGTAACACTTTAGAATACGGTTCATTTGTTAATGAATAACTACACAAGAACCAATGAGTAACACAATATTAACAATCTAGTAACTATTATTAACTAACAAGAAACTCTGATTAACGAACTAGTAAGTAATAGCGCACAGACGAAAGTGGTAGCTCACTATTAAGTAATCAATAACTACTATTTTTTTAATACTTCCCAGAGAACTACTGAAAAAGTTTATTAACAATCTAGTGACTACTATTAACTAAAAGAAATTCTTATTAACGAATTATTAAGTAATAGCTCACAGATAAAAGTGTTCTGTGGGAATTACTAATTATTTGGATTCGTATTATAAAGTGAAGATCATTGGAACTAACTAGTAATTACTAAAGACATTTTCTAAAAGTATACTAAAGTTCACCAAAAATCTCAAACGTTTGCATAAATCATGACTAGATCATGTAGTAACATTTGAGTCATGTTACTTTCAATGAAGGAACCGTATTCTAAAGTGTTACCATTAGGGTTGGGTATCGAGAATCGAGTATCGATTGGAACCGGGACTAACTTTTCGTTTTTCCCGGAATCGTTCAAAAGTTAAAATTTCGATTCCTAGTTTTGATATTCACAGTCCGCCGAGCGGAAGAAGAAACCACTGAACAACACCAACGAAGAAGCGTCTACCGGAAGTGTTGGCATAACCGCACGAGTCGAACATGAGTAGCTTACGTCGGCGATCCAAAGTGTGGCTTCACTTTTCTAAAAATAACGAAATCTCGGCAAAATGCAAAATTTGTGACCGAAGGAGTATTTCCTTCAGAAAGGCCGTTGGTTAGCAAGGTTAGCTAAACTTTTTTGACCCTGCCTCTTAAAAGATTCGGAATCGAGAATCGTTAGGAACCGGAATCGAAACAAGGAATCGGAATCAGAATCGTTCAAATTCAAACGATACCCAACCCTAGTTACCAATCATTAGCATAATTGTATATCGCATCCGTTTAGTATAACCAAATAAAAATGTTCCCAATAGCCTGAGTTTCCCCATACCGCGGTTTTATTCGCGCTGCTAGGAAATCTGGATCCCATGATTAGCGAGGGAACCAATCACAGGACGGGATGACTCCGAAGCAGTTTGTGTATACCAATGGATCCAACATGACCGCAGACCTGAAGTTACCTTTCAATGCAGCGTAGATGCAAAGACATAAATCGTTTTCCTCGTCTACTCTCACGTCGCCTGGTATCATTGACCCGATTGGCTATTAGCTACGCACAGGCGCACGTAGCACCCAATAAACGGCTCTGGGCATTCGTAAACCGAGAACATGAACATGTGGTTTCCAGACCAATGAGACGTGGTTTGACGTTAGCCAGGCTAGGTTTCCATAGACGACCCATTAACAATTCACGACAACAATTCAGGCGTTTGTTATGGGTGTGGGAAAGATTCAGATCATTGATATCCCAGTGTTGATCTCGCTATATCATTGTCCTCCTCGACTGTCTCCTTCTCTTCCAGTGAGAGTAGCATGTTTGTCTCCAAGAGACGTTTCATTTTGAAGACATGCGGAACCACCCTCTTACTGCAGGCACTGGTGCCACTGCTGGAGCTGGCTCGCGAGTACTGCGGCTTCGACGCCATCGAGGTACCCCACACACACACACACACTCTGAACATCGCTAGCGGACAGCACTGGAACTACAACTTATCATTTAGATATCAATTCTGGAAATTCCCATCTGGTTTAATACACTGTGAAATCTAACAATTGTAGTAACTATCACTTTTTGGTTAACTTATTGTCTTAACTTAATTGAAAGAAATCTAGTAATATTTAATATTTGCATACTATTTCTTTGATGCCAAATTAAGATTTATGGTTTGAGGTAGAGCCAGACCGATATTATCGGCCGATATTAGGCATTTTCCAAACTTTAATGGCCGATAAATGAATATTTCAAAAATAAAATAAAAACGGACGAAACACACTTGAACCATGTCATGAGTGTTGGAGTTGTATAGTTTGTCCACCAGAGGGCGCTCTACACCGTTCCTGTTGGCAACACTCGTTGAGTTGGTCACGAGACATACATTGCTTGAATAACAATTAAAAGATCATCCCCATCAGTTCTCTGAACTCAAATACGCAGGACAACATTTGTGACTATCATGTCCAGTTTTGCTGCTGTTAAATAAGCCGAGAGTGAAGCGGGATTAGCTAGTAATAATTACGTTACGTTGTTACAGTGTAGTTGACTGACTGTCCTTTTAACTTTTGACAACGTGACTGAAGTATTTCTTTAATAGCGCGTGACAGTTATAGCAATGAGACGCATCATCTCTCCTCGGCCTGTTATATTGAAAATGTATGTTTTACAATTTGCAGTATGACGTTATCCATTGCTAAATTATGGCTCATCACAGACTAGCTAACCATGAAGCTAGCTAACGCCACTATCGTCAGTCTGTTCTGTCGTGACAATAAAAGAAACAAGTTTCTTTTTAAAATGCATTATCATATTATTTTAGTTAAAACTCATAAATAACTACAAATAACTAATGTTAGGGAAATCTGTTAATGTTTTGTTGCGCGTTTCTGAAATAAAAAAATAAATAATAAAATATTGGCCGATATATCGGATTTTAAAAACGAAAAAATATTTGTATCGGTATCGGCCTTCAAAATCCTTTATCGGTCGGGCTCTAGTTTGAGGATGCCATTTTGTAATGAAAAAGAGGGTTTGATGTGTCTCTATTTAAACCCTTCCCTTCCACCCCAAAACTTATAAATGCAACATAAAACCAAGAAAGAAAAATTTAAATATTAAATCTTAAAATCAATAAATGGATTAATTAATAGAAATGTATAGTTATATTGCGTTGTTTTGACTCATTTCCTGCATGTGTGCTGTTATCTTTCTCCTCAAGTCACTTTGAATGTTGAATGTTCGACACAACTGAACATTTTGAGGGAACATCATTCATGTTTCGGGAAGGGAACGCGTCGCACATGATCCCCAACCCTAGTAAAGGCAGATGATGACGCACTTAAGAACAAACATTGGGTTTATGGGTTCACGTGAGAGTTAGTCACACTGAAGAGAGTGAGCTCAGATGAGTCCATTTGCATGTGATGTCATGAGGATGAATCATTGGTCTTCAGTGTGACCCTAAAGAGAATATGAAACCGATATAGGAGAAAACATTGTTAATGCGTCGCAAATATTTCAGGGGAACTCATTGGCTGCTTCTGAAATAGTTCTCTACTGTATAGTTGGTGAAAAACTGTAATAATAATCATGTTTAATTAATGTAGCGTCTTTCCCAATCTCAAGGACGCTTAACAATAACAGTAAGGAACAGACAGTTCATACATGATAATGGATGGTCCACGGACACGAGCGATTGCAGAAGACGAACACACTATAACGGGAAAAAGAAAAGCATAACCCTGTTTACAGACGGCGCAGAAGGTGGGCGGCAGCAAGGGTCACATGGGGACTAGTGTACTTAAAGGGATACTCCACTTTTTTTGGAAATAGGCTCATTTTACCACTCCCCCAGAGTTAAACAGTTGGGTTTTACCGTTTTCGAATGTACCGATTTTTTTATATATATATATATATATATTTAGAAGAATATCAGTAACTAGACAGTTTCTGGTCTCATAGACTTCCATAGTATATTTTTTTCCTAAAAAGACCAGAAACTGTCTGGTTACTGATATTCTTCTAAATATATATATATATAAAAAATAAAAAAATAAATTAAAAAAAAATCGGTACATTCGAAAACGGTAAAACCCAACTGTTTAACTCTGGGGGAGTGGTAAAATGAACCTATTTCCAAAAAAAAAGTGGAGTATCCCTTTAAGGACACGTTATGACTGTAATAGTTATGGAAAATGTTTAAGATGATCGATAATACTGGTTGAACACAGGTTTTTAGGCTTAAATGTGTGACAAAAGGAGAGTCTGAATTCACAGTAGGGATAGTCCCCGGGTGACCTCCGACCTCTGGTGAGGCCACTGTACATGCAGTGTTACACTCATACTGTATAAACATGTGTCTTCAGTACGTACTCGAGCGTTTCAGGTGCAGCGTTGACCGAGTTCTCCATCGCCACGTCCTTGTGTTCGTACGACGCGTCTTTATGGGAACACGTGACCTGATCATCTCTTTATTTTCCCTTTGCAGAATTTCTTCTATTCTCGTAAAAACTTTATGAAGCCCACCCATCAAGAGTTCCCTCACCGCAACTTCCAGGAGGAAGTCGAGTTTCTCAGCCAGATTTTTCCAAGTACGGTTTCATGACGCTGTGTATGAAATGGTGACGAGCGAGTATTGAGTCTGATTGATGTGTGTGTTTTCTGTGTGTGCACAGATGGAGCACCCTACTGTATGGGGCGACTGAACTCAGACTGCTGGTGAGCTTTACATCTACACTTCAACACCTCATGACTGCAGATAAACCGTATTATGAAATAGGGCTCCGCAATATTGAAGAAAAATATCTTTAAAACTCATTAAAAGGATACTTCAGGATTTAGCATTAAGCCTTGTATTAGTAGGAAACCTGTAGTATTATCAAATTACCACCCTCATATCCCCCTGAGACGAGAGATTTATGTTTTTTTTTTTTTTGTCTGGAAAAAAAATCATCAGATGACACAAATTGTCATTGTCCGGCATGTCCTCAACCCGCCCATAGAGGGCGATCTCACTCACAGAATGTGAGAACACATAGTGTCGGCCATCTTGTTTTGGAAGCTAAGCTAGCAGGCTCTTGTTCTGTGGAGAAAGCTGAGTAGTAGCGGTTACCATCCTCTTTTTCCCGGACATGACTCACGCCGTTCTCCCGCGGCTCTCACTCGTCCCGCTCGCCACAGTAAATACAATGAATGGCGACTCTAGACAGCAAAAGCTGAATCCCGGACGTTTTTGGCGATCTCGAAACACATTTTCTGGCAGACTCATCAAGTAGACTCACTAGTAGCCTAGACTTGTTGTTTAACTACTGCAATCTGTTACCGGTAGGCGTGGCCTCCTAGGGCAGCGAAGCAAGTGCATTCTGGGAGTTGTTGTCTCATCCACATAAGCCAAAAATACATTTTCTTGCTTTCCTTAAAGCTACTGAAGCTATTCAGCCGAGAGCAGTGAGCGAGTCCGTTATTGCAAGCCGTTGTGATGCATATTGTGAGGTATATATTTCGATAGTTTCGCTGTATTATATGTTTAGCCCTATTACGAGAGGTTCGATGTCCCAAATCTTTGACTAGTGGAGTGTTTGGCTGTTCCTAAAACCAAACAACCAGACTGACATCATTTGGATGTGCCGTTTTCTTGCTCACCCGTGTCCTCTGTGTCCTGTAGGTACTTGTTTACGCTGGAGCTGCCGGAATACTGGGAGAACAAGCAGGCGGACCAGACTCTAGAAGTTCTGATGAGTGACCTTGACCCAGCTGTGATGGACCAGTTCTACATGAAAGACGGTGTTTCTGCTAATGATGTCACTCGTGTACGGTTCACTTCTGCTCTCAAGTGTGTCGTGTGTTTTTTACTTCGTGCAGTTTTTTGCTCCTTGGTGACATTTGTAGAAACCAGAGCGTTAATTGTGGTTTTAGACGACTCAGAACGACAAATTCTGAGTCTCTCGGAGTCTTGAGTCTCTCTGAGTCTGAGTCTCTCGAAGTCTGAGTCTCTCGGAGTCTTGAGTCTCTCCGAGTCTTGAGTCTCTCGGAGTCTTGAGTCTCTCGGAGTCTTGAGTCTCTCGGAGTCTTGAGTCTCTCGGAGTCTTGAGTCTCTCGGAGTCCGAGTCTCTCCGAGTCTGAGTCTCTCCGAGTCTTGAGTCTCTCGGAGTCTGAGTCTCTCGGAGTCTTGAGTCTCTCGGAGTCGGTGTCTTGAGTCTCTCGGAGTCTTGAGTCTCTCGGAGTCTTGAGTCTCTCGGAGTCTTGAGTCTCTCGGAGTCTTGAGTCTCTCGGAGTCTTGAGTCTCTCGGAGTCTTGAGTCTCTCGGAGTCCGAGTCTCTCCGAGTCCGAGTCTCTCCGAGTCCGAGTCTCTCCGAGTCTCTCCGAGTCCGAGTCTCTCCGAGTCTCTCCGAGTCCGAGTCTCTCCGAGTCCGAGTCTCTCGGAGTCCGAGTCTCTCGGAGTCCGAGTCTCTCGGAGTCTTGAGTCTCTCTGAGTCTTGAGTCTCTCCGAGTCTTGAGTCTCTCCGAGTCTTGAGTCTCTCCGAGTCTTGAGTCTCTCCGAGTCTTGAGTCTCTCCGAGTCTTGAGTCTCTCCGAGTCTTGAGTCTCTCCGAGTCTTGAGTCTCTCCGAGTCTTGAGTCTCTCCGAGTCTTGAGTCTCTCCGAGTCTTGAGTCTCTCGGAGTCTTGAGTCTCTCGGAGTCTTGAGTCTCTCGGAGTCTTGAGTCTCTCTGAGTCTTGAGTCTCTCCGAGTCTTGAGTCTCTCCGAGTCTTGAGTCTCTCCGAGTCTTGAGTCTCTCCGAGTCTTGAGTCTCTCGGAGTCTTGAGTCTCTCGGAGTCTTGAGTCTCTCCGAGTCTTGAGTCTCTCCGAGTCTTGAGTCTCTCCGAGTCTTGAGTCTCTCCGAGTCTTGAGTCTCTCCGAGTCTTGAGTCTCTCCGAGTCTTGAGTCTCTCCGAGTCTTGAGTCTCTCCGAGTCTGAGTCTTTGAGTCTCTCTGTCTGTCTCCACAGATGAGTGGAATTCGTGACCTGATTCCAGGTTCAGTGATTGATGCCACGATGTTCAACCCTTGTGGATACTCCATGAATGGAATGAAAACGGATGTAAGGAGACTGTGTTTAAGGCTGTGTTTCTTCACGAGAAGTGGCTAAAGTGGCTCTGATTTGATTTAAGCTCGCTTCTCTTTCTAGGGAACTTACTGGACGATTCACATCACCCCTGAACCAGAGTTCTCTTATGTCAGCTTTGAAACCAACCTCTCCCAGACGTCCTATGATGACATCATCCGCAAGGTTGTGGATGTCTTCAATCCAGGGAAATTTGTTACCACGCTTTTCGTCAATCAGGTACGTTACGCAACGCAGCGACACATCAGAAACGTTAGAAATTAGACCGCTAGTATTACGATTATACATCGGGCCGTATTCACAAGATCCCGGCGGCTTTGTGAATCGGTTTAAGAGGAGAACTGTTAGTGGTGAGATGACACATTTCATGAATCCAGCCTGTTGTAAATGTTTCTCGTACTAATACACCTTCAGTTGAGGGACGCCAGTTCCTATTTCAGACAAACCGAACACCATCTCTAATAAAATTCTTTGGTAACACTGTATTGTACAGTGTCCTTGTTACACATTACTTGTAGTCACTATAGTAATTACTATAAATTGTGTGTAATTACACGCAACTAACCCTAGTAATTACATTTAGTTCCTTAATATTACTTTACTCTATTCTGATTGGCTGCAGGGTGTCCATTAAGTGACACCTAGTAAAGGAGTTCGGGTGAAACAGACTGTTCACCGTTCAACATTTAATAATTAAATGCACTGGCGACATCAGCAGTGAGTAACCATAGCAACAGGCAGTCAAACATCTAGTTAGCTGTTATATGCCTACCTGTGTTTTAATTATAGGTTAAAAATAAACCAAAGAGCCTAGCTTACATGGGAAAAAAAATATGTTAGCTTTTTTGGCCCGTAAGTTAGCTAAACTGAAGAGTTCTACGAATATAAATATATCCGGTTGCTAAATAAACCGTCAGGCGTACCAGCGAAACCAAGGTATTGTGTGTAAAAACGTTAGATTTCGATTGTAAAACTAATGTGTTGTTTGGTATTAGTGGGTTAACGCCCTTCGAGGTGTAATGGAGTTCGGTTCACGCCATTAATACCGGACAATGCTCCGTACTCGAACATAATTGCACTGCAACGCGCTCGCCTCAAAATAAATTGTTACAAATAATTTTATTCATAAATATTATATTATGTGTGAATATTTTATTTATTTGTTTATTTGAAAAGGGACAATGTACACTAATCAACATTCAAAACAAATGTAAGTGCACCCGAGGCTAGTTTTCATCGGCAGTCCCCTTGCCAGATGTTACTAGGCATCCTAAAATAATAAATAATAACAATGCAATACAGTTCTAATATACAATAAACAAAAAGTAAAAAGATTAGACTGTGTCAAAATCACAAATAATCGAATAAACAGATAAAACGGAGATAGACGATACAATTATTGTTGGTGAATTGGACCCGCATCAATGTTGACTGTTGATTTTCAACAAGCCATTTCTTAACATTAATCTTAAATGAGTAATAGGATGTGGACTCTCTAATTAGTGGGGGTATTGAATTCCATTGATGCGACGCAGTAAATGAAAAGAATGCTGTTTTTTTGAATGGGCGCCTGACGATGCATTGAAAGTGTCTGGATTTCTAATCGCAGCTCAATGCCGTCGTAGCGATATCAGTGTGTATGTGGTGTGAACCTGATTTGATAAAATAACTCGTCCTCTGTTTAATTGTATTTTTTCCGTTGCACTGTTACTGCAGTCGAGCCTGGAGTTTACAAGGGCCGTTGTTAGTGAGCATTCAGAGGTGACGTGCAGATCCTGAATATCTTCAGCGCCGACGCTGTGATTCTGAGTAATCAAACGCGCGCTAATGTGTGTGTGTGTGTGTCTCGTTCCCAACAGAGCTCCAAATGTCGCAGCGTTTTCTCTCCGGCGCAGAAAATCGAGGGCTTCCGCCGCCTTGACCGCCAGTTGGCCCACTTCAACGACTACAACTTCGTCTTCACCAGTTACGCCAAGAACCGGCCGCAGAACCAGAGCTGAACCTCTGAAATGAAGAAGCGCAAGAAGAAACGGAGCGGCTGCGGAGAGAGACGGCGTGTGTGTGTGGAGTCTTCTGGCTGTAGATCTTCCCTGAGTTCAACATTTATGCATCCTTGTACCTATGAAGTAGATATCGTGCATGAAAGCTCTTCTCGTGTCCCTGTAGATATTCTGGCCCACTCTTGCTGTGATCTTGAAGTGCATGTAGAGTTCTTGAACTTGGTGGTGTGTGTGAGGCATGTCACACCGGCCCAATACATGCAGTGCTCCCTTCCCTTCCTCCAAGTGTCCCCTCGCATCCCCCACAGACAGGGTTTCCGCCCTCACTAGGCAGGCGCCCTGACGTGCTCGGACCAATCAGAAGAGCCGCTTTTTCTTTTTGATTTCCCTTTGGTTTGATACACATGACGTCATTTAAAGGGTTAGTTCACCCAAAAATGAAAATTCTGTCAGTATTTCCTCACCTTTATGTGTTTATTTGTTCTGCTGAACACAAAGGAAGATATTTGGAAGAATGTTTGATCTCATTCCCCATTGACTTCCATTGTAGGAAATAATACATAGGCTACTATGGTAGTCAATGGGGAATGAGATCTGTATGATTAAAACATTCTTCCAAATATCTTCCTTTGTGTTCAGCAGAACAAATAAACGCATAAAGGTGAGTAAATACTGACAGAATTTTCATTTTTGGGTGAACTAACCCTTTAAATATGCGCAACTCGCTGCTGTATAGCTAGCTAACGTTTCTGTGAAGATATCCCTCCTCGTTCATCTCGCAGACGGTTGTTAATTCCGAGTGCGTAGAGAAGTGAATGTTGTAGAAGTCGAGTAAGTTACCCATCGCTCCGGGCCTAACGGCGGCTAGTGAAAACGCAACGCTAGCATTAGGTAGCTAATTTTTCTTTGTCAGTTTGAAGATACAAAAAAAGACGAATGCTCATCTGATTTTCTTCAGCTTTCCAGGTTTTGTCGTTATTGAAAGTACTGAGGAAGTGAATGTCTCAGAAGATGAGTTGCTTAACGGTTGCCTTACTCTGCAATATATAACCATCATGGTGAAACCCAACTGTCGTCTTCCTGTCCTCAGAAGGCCTTTCTCGTGAATGTGTCGAGTGTAATTAATCAATAAAGAGCAGTAGTTAGTGGAAAGGTGACTGTGTGAACTGAAAAAGGAGGATGTTTGTGAATGATGTGGAAGACCAGATGTGAAGGAGAGTGGTGTGTGTGTGTGTGTGTCCTGCTGTTGAATTGAAACCGCTGGACAGACACTTTGCTTTCGTGTGTCGATCGCACAGCAAAGCATTTTTCTTTCTCCAAACAGTGAGTTCTGTGTTTCTCTACATGAGCCGGTTAGCACACACACACAATAGGCGCGCGCTGATCTGAGCACGTCAGGGTCGACCCGGATCATTCCACAGAAACCGCAGCTTTATTACAGTTTCTTCTTCTGTTGCAGTAGGTTTGTCCCTCTCCCGGTCGTTGTGCATCGAGGGAAATGTTTAGTTTTCCATGTGCTAGCGGTTAGCGGCATAGCGGGATGTCCACTTCGCAGTGTGTCTGCTTCAGCTCTTTGTAACGTTATCGAGTTTAATTTCTGTTTGTAAAATGTAAGCAGCTTGGTTCACTGGTGTGACGCGCAGTGGGTACGGTGTATATCCGTATCCGAGTGTGTCCCTCATGGGCTGACACACACCTTTAGCTTGAGAAACCCGCCGGTGTAGTAATGAACATCTCTGGGTGTTTACAGTAGGAGTTCAGAAGTTAATTTCACGCTGCTTGGAGAACTAGCATCACATATCACACCGAGCACTTTTTGTGTGAAGGGTTGGTAGTTTCGAACATTTATACATGGGATTTCTACATATACACACTATACATTGATGTTGCGGACCAAGTATATATTTATATACTTTACCTTTTCTTTTTTTTTTCTGGCCCTATTCTGAGGTGGGGAGTGAACTTTTGAAATGTTTGGGACCTTTTTCATCTTTCTACCAGTTCTTCCACGCCTGTGAAGGTGGTGAGGGAACTCGAAAAAGGGTTCGGTTGGGGGAATGTCATGGGAAGTTGGGAAGGGGAAACTTTGCTGTTCAGTTCTCTTGCTATTTCCTTGGTTGGTCAAGATGTGCTAAATATATCTGTACTAAGAGCTTGATGCTTTCAATAAAGTTAACAAATATTAACTGTGTACTTGTGAATCATTTTATTGAAGCGTGCAATAACTCAATTCATGGTACGTAATCATAATTCAAATGAATATGACAAAAAATGCACCTTTAAAAATACATAATCTCTCAGGTTACTTGTGTACTTTTTAAAGAATTTAAGAAACCATTCTTGTGATTTCAAAATTATAATTTTATTTTGCCCATATAATATTGGCGTATATCAATAATTATATAAAGGTTCGGTCGATTCTGATTGGTCAATAGTTGTGCTATGATAAAGCACGGCTATGACCAACGGCTCGATGTATCACTGCGGTTTCCTATGTTCCCAGACAGCAAACTGACACTGAATCAACGTGGAAACGACGTCTCTCATGACATTGAAACAACGTTGATTTGCTCATCGAATTAACGTTGAACCAACGTCAGACGCGGCATTCTTCAAAGCTAAATGAAAATCGAAAAATGGTTTGCTTTCATAACGTTGAAACAACGCGTTGATTTCAAGTTGATTTTCCGTTAGTTTTGAAAGAATGACGCGTCTGACGTTGGTTCAACGTTAATTCGATGAGCAAAACAATGTCAGATCAACGTTGTTTCGATGTCATATTTCCACGTTGATTCAATGTCAGTCTGCTATCTGAGTTGTGTTTATTTGAGCTCTCATCCATATTACACATTGGACCGTTGTTGCTGTTCACGGTCAGGGACTATTTTTTCTAGCGGAAGGAAGGCTTTTAGTGATTTTACTTCATGAAAGTTGCACTAATACATATTTTTTTTACTTTAATATTTGTATTGTGTGGTAACCGTTTTATAAAAGCAATAAGGTACTCGAGGCAAGTGCTGTATCGTGAATAAATGACGGCTGAAGGGCGTTGTTGGGCACTTTTCGAAGTGGTACGACACAGCCTCTCGTAACGTTACCTTGTGATATCAACTAGCTAAAAACGACAAATCTCCACAATGCAAATTAAGAATAATCCACAGACGCAAATAGATTGAATTATGAAATAAACAGATTGTTTATTTATTTATTTTTTGTTATAGAAGCCATTTTAATGTCTTTTTATACCCAAATTATGATTAGTGTTATAATATTGTTATTTGTAGTATTATGTCACAATTGAAATGTTCAATGGGGTACTGAATCCCTTCATTCTGTGACTGAGGAATGATTGCTTCGTTTGAGGGACTATTAACCCTTGTGCTGCATTAGATTTTTAACACCGTTGAGTGCATTAAGGACCAAAAATGGCCACATATTAAACATTGCCTAAAATATTATATATTATTATTATTTTCCACTTTTACCAAGTTAAATCTTTTAACCAGCATCAGTCCTCATCATAACTACCAAAAATGTATTCAATTTCAGGATTTTAACCCTTTAATTACCAGTTTTGTTTGCGAAACCATCGATTTGTATAAGAGGAAAAAACACAAAAATTCAATTATTTTCAATAAACTAAATGCAAAGAGAAAACTTAAGATTTGGATTATCACAGTCCCACTTTGCAAAAAATCCCACTTAGTGCGTTAGAGACCAAAAAAATGGCCACCTATTAAACATTGCCTATTGCCTAAAATAAGGTGCATTTCCACCCATAGGGAATAAATATGTAGTGACGTCATCTGGTGGAATACTGCAATAATGCAAATATAATGCTTTTGCTTCAAAATGAAAGGATGTTTGTGCAAAAATCATGTTTCATGTATTACTGACAGCCTCAGATTTAAACAACGTTTTAATGGGTTTCAATGGGCCATTTTTGGTCTTTATGGTGCTGAGTGTTACTATTTGATCTACACAGTGCGTGTTATACATATTTTGCAAAATGGGATCACATTTTTTACATGTATCCAAAAAGTCACAATTTTGCCAAATTTCATACCATTTGCATTAAAACAGCCAAAATGGTCAAAGAAATTAAACTGCAAAAGACCAAAAATGTCCCTAATGCAGCATAAGGGTTAAAGGGCACCTATTATGCCCCTTTTTACAAGATGTAATATTGGTCTCGGTTGTCCCCAGAATGTATTTGTGAAGTTTCAGCTCAAAATACCCCATAGTTAATTTATTATAACCCTTTGAAAATGTCATTTTGGGGCCTGTTGGAAAATGAGCTGTTTTTTAGGCCTGCCACTTTAATGCAAATGAGCTGCATATTCCCGCCCTGCCTTTGGATGAGGGCGTAACTTGAAACCTATGGCCGTCGGTAAGCAGAAGGGGAGAGTGAGAGACGCGCTGTTTTGTCTGTCATTCAGCGCACGTTTGAATCGGAATATATAAATAGCACAAAGAGACTCCGGCAGAATAAACACAAATGAGAATGGACCAGTACGTCTCGGTATGGTTATTTGATACATTTATGTACTTACAGAGTTGTAATCGCGTCCTCTTTGCAAGTATGGAGGAGCAACACACACACACACAGACACACAAACACTAACGCTGGCGCATTTTTTTTAAACTAACGCTACATACACATACTGTGATAAAGTTTGCTACGTAACTTACAAGCGAAATTACATTTATGCGAGGGACCTGTGGCGTCATGTTTACTTGCCATACAGGTGCTTCTGTGGCAAATGTGAGGAGATGGCTAACATACAGAACATATATGCGGTTTTTAATACAATATCTTTAAAAATATATATTTATAAACGTGTGGTTACACACTATACAAACAAGGTTTAAATTATATACACTGACATTCTACGACGACAACAATTTTAGACGCTTTTGTTGTTGAATTGGCTGACATCGACTGAAAACTATTTGCTCAAAAATCATAAAACACACTTACTGTTACTGGAGGTGACGGTGGATCGCAAACAGTAGACGACGATCCACACTTGAGGATTAACTTTTAAGCCACAACAACAGGATTAACCCACGAGTCGATAAGTTATGTTTCCAAGAGACATTACCGGCTGTCGTTGAAACAATGGAGGATGGTGTGTACAGATCACCGAGGGCGGGGTCTAGGCCACAGCCACACTGTCAATCAAACCCCTGTCTCCCGTTCTACGTCACAAAGAGCTGAATCTCAGAACAGCTCGTTCTCAGACAGTGCAGATGATTTATTGAGATTGTAAAAAAAACACTTGGTGGATTTTTATCATTCCAGGGTGGTTTTGCTCACACACTGCCAACACACATTTATGTTCAAACACCATGTAAAAGTGAATTTTCCATAATAGGTGCCCTTTAAAGGTGCCATCTGGAACTAAAAATCAAAAAATATTCCATATTCCATAACAGATGGGGGCAGTATACCTCCAGAAAATGTGTTGTGCCGCTGCCGCACGCACTCACGTCTTCAAACAACACAAACGGCCGCTGTTTTGCTCTCTTTCTCTGCATATTATTCAAATCATTTGACACGATAGTAAAAGGTCGGAAGACCGCAGTTTCACATGGAGCATTTGGAGATTTCTAGAGATCAGAGACTAAATGAACAACATCTCAACACTAAATGATGAAGACCGACTCATAGACGCCTGTCTCAAAAACAAGCTGTTGCATTTCGACGATATGCGAAAATAAAAGCCTGCAGGCTATTATTTTAAGTTTATGGTATTCGTTTTGTTCATATTACACTTTTATTGTTAGTTTGAATTAATTTGACTGACAGCATTCGCTGCTGCCAGCTCTCATGAATTCACCGTGAGACACATGCAATTAACACTTAGCAAGCAGGTTAGTTAAGCTCTCAGATTCTGTCAATTTTATTATGTAATTCAAACAATAAATACCGTTTTGGCGCTTGTACATGTTACGCACGTGAACCGATCGTCTCTACTAGCTAATGATAAAAGAACACGAACACTGTTGAAAGATACAGTATGCTACAACTTACCAAAATGTATTCCTCATGCATAATGTCAACCAATCATTTTTTGAACTCTTCCCTGAACTGAAATGTAGTAGTGGGCTGTATTTTCCACACGACTGACATCAGGTTTAAGTACACACACAAGCCGGCGCTAGCGCGACTCACTCGTGTACTGCAGTTTGGCTGGTGCTAACGTTGCCCGGCCGCATACCGCCTCCCATGGCCGGAACTGGTATTACGACACCTGCCGGGCCGGGGCTAGTAATTTAGCATGCTAATTTAGGTTTATATCTCGGCAGCACTATAACTTGCCAGTTTTTTAATTACATCATTGCACTTATTTCTTCTCATTCTTTTGATGCGTGTAGCTCATTTTTTGGATATTTTTACCTCAATTATTACATATGGCACCTTTAAGGTAAACGCGCTCGAGTCATGTGCCATGATGACACTCGCCGGAAAGACCCCACACTTGAGCTTACCACTGAAGGTCAGTTATACTGCTGAAATATTTCTGTTGAAACATCCTAACCAACAAAACGAAATCAGTCGATTTGTAATGACTTAATTGCACGACAGTCCAAGCAAACCACAAACTACTCTGACACCAGCGCGCGGCTCTATTAAAAGGTGCAGTAAGCGATTTCTCAAAGTCTCTGTTGAAAGTGGATCAGTTTCTCCATACACGAGTGGTATTGATTTGAGTGTGCAGCTGGCGACTAACAAGCAACTCTTTCCTTATACTATTGTGTACGGTGTTCTTTTTTTTTTTCTTCCTTGTCATTCGTTTGCTAGCTTCGCTTGCGCTATGATCCAGACCTCAACTCTTTCATTTTGGTGGCGGGGCAATCAAGGGAGGGTGTGGGTGTGTTTGGGTTGATTTCAGATATCTACAATGATTCCAACAAGGAAATGAGGCTTATTAACCCATTATTAAATTTTAATTCCTTGTTGAGATCATTGTTGATATCGATATGAACACTCAGGTAAGCTATCCGTTCGCAACAAAAACTTCTGATAATTTCTGGTTTTAGAGCCTTACTCTGGCTTTGACTGCTAAATACAGTGAAGAGCCAATTGTTCAAAAGGAAAAATATAAAAACACACTTTTGGAACTTTTTTGACTGCTAAATTTAGTCAAGTGACAGAGGTGGGCACAAATACATCAAAAACTATTTTGTTACAAAATACAAATACTGGCTCATGAAATGTATTTAAATAAAATACAAAATACTGATGTGAAAAATGTATTTAAATAAAATACAAAATACTGATGTGAAAAATGTATTTTTAAATAAAATACAAAATACTGATGTGAAAAATGTATTTAAATAAAATACAAAATACTGATGTGAAAAATGTATTTAAATAAAATACAAAATACTGATGTGAAAAATGTATTTAAATAAAATACAAAATACTGATGTGAAAAATGTATTTAAATAAAATACAAAATACTGATGTGAAAAATGTATTTAAATAAAATACAAAATACTGATGTGAAAAATGTATTTAAATAAAATACAAAATACTGATGTGAAAAATGTATTTAAATAAAATACAAAATACTGATGTGAAAAATGTATTTAAATAAAATACAAAATACTGATGTGAAAAATGTATTTAAATAAAATACAAAATACTGATGTGAAAAATGTATTTAAATAAAATACAAAATACTGATGTGAAAAATGTATTTAAATAAAATACAAAATACTGATGTGAAAAATGTATTTTTAAATAAAATACAAAATACTGATGTGAAAAATGTATTTAAATAAAATACAAAATACTGATGTGAAAAATGTATTTTTAAATAAAATACAAAATACTGATGTGAAAAATGTATTTAAATAAAATACAAAATACTGATGTGAAAAATGTATTTTTAAATAAAATACAAAATACTGATGTGAAAAATGTATTTAAATAAAATACAAAATACTGATGTGAAAAATGTATTTAAATAAAATACAAAATACTGATGTGAAAAATGTATTTAAATAAAATACAAAATACTGATGTGAAAAATGTATTTTTAAATAAAATACAAAATACTGATGTGAAAAATGTATTTAAATAAAATACAAAATACTGATGTGAAAAATGTATTTTTAAATAAAATACAAAATACTGATGTGAAAAATGTATTTAAATAAAATACAAAATACTGATGTGAAAAATGTATTTAAATAAAATACAAAATACTGATGTGAAAAATGTATTTAAATAAAATACAAGTAATTAGTATTTTGAAAATACAAAAATACTCCCACAATAATCTTATTAATAATAATAAATAATAATCACAATAGTCTTTTTTTATTACCCTAAGGCCAATCACACAAATAGTAGCAATAACACAAATATTATAAATGTGTAAATTCAAAATGGCAAAGTAGCAAAATAAAAAAGCTTGGGCATTTCACTAAATCTCTACAGGGCCTGAAATAGCACCCTCTGACATAACTGGCATGTATAGCTAAGTTCACATCAATGGTGTGGTAGTTTTATACAAAATAGATATTTCTCATATGTAATACATTTATATAGTGTGAACGCTTGCTTATCATGGAGATTTCAGTAAAGTTGCGACAGACGCGCTGTTTCATAATAGGTAGGGCCTATGAAAGGTTAGGGTTAGGGTTAGCGACGACTTCGCGTGCAGCCGTGCACGAGCGCAAAACCTCACAACACCCACCGCGTCAGTGATTGCTAACATGGAACAATGTTCATTTAGGTTTTAGTGGTTGATGAACCCATTGTTTTTGTATGCAGATCTAAGAGTCTTGGTAGCCTACAGAGACAAGGTTTTTCAAAACATTCCCATCCCAAGGCGGCATATACAACGCTTTTGCCAAAATGTAGACATCCAACACACATGGCACCCTTTAGCGTCTATATAACATGCACAGAGTATGGATAGGTTTAGGTCTGGGGTAGGGATAGGGTTAGACCACTAGGAGGCGCTTTCTGCCCCATCTGCGTCTCATTGACGCTAAAGGGTGCCATGTGCGTTGGATGTCTACTAGGGGTGTAAGGATTCACTCGTTTTCTCGATGCATCGATTCTAAATCCTGACGATGCAGATGCATCGATCCTGAAACATGTATTTCGAATCGTGAATTGTTTATTTACGTGAATAATCGATTTAAAAGGCAAAGAATCTAATTAATCGCGATTTTATAGCGATTCAGTGGTTTAAAATATCTAAACACAACCTTAAAGTGTTCCTGGTACAAGCTGCCTCACGCATTGGCCGTCATAAGACATCCGCATTTGATTGGTTTCACGCGCTCACACACCCCTGATATCATCACGAAAACGTCAATCTTTTATCATGAAAACGTCTCCATTAATTTGTGCATCTAGTCAATTAATGCAATACTTTAAAAGCCTTTTTCAAAATATTGGCTACTTAGGTAGGTTTCTACAAATAATTTGTAGGCCATTTATTTTTATATAATAATATATTCATTAAAATCAAAAACAAACATGAACTAACATTAGCAATGGACAAAATCCCCACTATCTGACCCCCGAAGGCCACTGTGTAGGCTAATTCAAACCCAGACAAAGACCCATTGGGTGAAGCATTGAAATAATGCATATAAAAAATTAAGAATCGAATCGAATTTGGATGTGAATCGCATCGAATTGAATCGTTCTGAATTTGCACAAATCGTTCTCGAATCGAATCGAAAACCTATGAATCGTGAATCGAATCGATTCGCTGTCTACCCAAAGATTCATAGCCCTAATGTCTACACTTTGGCAAAAGCTTCATATATGACGCCTTGGGATGAGAACGAGCTGGGTTTTTAGACGGCATGCTAGCGGATTGCTAACAAAAATGAGATGAATGTGATAACTTATGTTTCTGCCTTTTTTGGTCTGAAATCACAGTGAATATAGAATCAGAAGTCTCTCTAGATAATACTCTTGACAGGATACTCACAAAGTAAGGTAACACGCAGGTAAGAATCACAATGAACCAACACAGGACAGCAAACACAAGGGATGATATACGGAGAAACTAAGGCCACCCTTAAAAATATTCTTGTTTGCCGTAACCCGACCGACCCTGTCAATTTAGGGCCGACCCAATTTTTATTTTTTTTTTCCTTTTAGTCCGACCGACTTGCCGGTTGTAACCTGCGTTCAGACCGACCGATTTTTTTTTTTTTACTCTTCAAACGACTAATTCAAAATCAATAAAATAATATTAATTATATTTTAGTTAGTATTGTAAAAGTTGCTTGTGTCTACATAGCCAACAAACGTAGGCTACGTTCTTTCTTAAATAAAAACCCGTGGCGTCATAGTCATCCGATTATGTTTACACCATTGGTTTAACGTTAAGCGTGTCACTATATGGCTTGTACGTTCGCTCGTTTCAGTGTTCCCGCTTGGTACCCGGTATTAAAAGGGCAACGGTGCTGAATATCAACCATTTCTATAATAAAAATATTAAACAATTTGTCTGTGATGCAATTTTGCTATTCGCAGTCCAGAAGAGAGAGCGATCTCTCACCCGGAGCCACAGCGCGCACAGCACGACAGCCCTGCTTAATGAGTGACAATGAGGACAAAACGTGGTTACACTTTAGATCTGGGATATTATTCTAATTGTATTTTAGATTTCCGCTTTCAAAGATTATAAAAAGAAGATATTTGAGATGAAACCATTACAGAAGCATTGTGTCTAGCGCAACTTCCTTCCCTTCACAGCGCTGCGCTGTCATTTCTTCCCAAAACCCAAACGTACCGTCAGAATCAGCATGATCGGTGATTGTTGTAAAATGCAGTCTGTACTGTTGCTAAACTGCGGACGCGTTCAATCATTAAAAGAGCTATTAAAAGCACAAAAGTCTGCGCAAGAGAAGTTGTTCACGACGCGCGACACGCGCTCCGAAATGCACTAAAACGAGACAAGAAAAGTAGGCTATCGCCTCATTTTGGGCTTCATGTGCGCATCTAAACCATCAAATATACATAAAATATAAAATGACCTGCTCTGAGATTCATTTAAACACAGTTTATGTCTTAATTGGATGTAAATTGGGAGAAAATGATGGTGCATCAGTCATCTATTACAGTAGAGTTCTGCATTCGGTCTTAAAGGGGCAGTAGTCTAATAAACGTGACGATTGAGCCAATGCGAATCAAACAACAAAAGGCAGATAAAAATCACTCACAGCTCTTGAATGAATAACTTAAACTTTAATAAGCATTAATCTAACTATGATAAACTATGTAGTGTCATTTTACATTTGATTACTAGCTAAATTAAATTTCTTTTCAGAGAGAGCGACAGACTTGACTGAAAAGCTAATTTTAGACCTTCCTGAAATTAAAGCACTGTGTATATAGGCTAATTTGTGTCTTTGTTTAATTGTATTCTTTGTTTGACCATGTGTTTGTGCTTGTTTTTGCTGATCTCATGTATATATGCATAACAAATAGATATTTTATACATTTTGTGACATTTTGAGCCTAAAATGTAACTGGTCGTATTTTGCATTAACACCTAGCGGTGGATGCACAGTTTGAAGACCCAGTCAGTGACGTCACAATATGCTTTTTTTTTTTTAAATTCACGATCACCATCTCCAAAATTGTACCTTTTTTTTTTACACTGAATCTTGGAAAAAAAAATATAGACCTACCTACCGACCCTTTTTTTAAAAAAAATTGCTGTTACTGCAAACCAAAATATTTTTAAGGATGGCCTAATGACAAGAACAGGTGAAGCTGATAATGACAAGACGATGAAAACACGGGGACGGGTTACGTAACGAGACAACACAAGCACATGGCCCAAAAAAAGGCCATGTGCTTGCACACAAAACATGGGTCTGTCACGATCCTGCCTCAAGACTAGAGAAAATCAAGGACACAAGAGCAGAATCATGACATTACTATAGTGATTTTTGTTAAAGGAAAACTCCACCGTTTTTTGAAATATGGCTTATTCACATTCTTTCCTACATTTAGATATGTGTGCAAATTCATTTTTGTCTCAGCGCATGCATTGTTTTAGTTTGACAGGGTCGGCGCTAGCTTAGCTTAGCACAATGAATGGATTCCCTTGTTGCCAGCTAGCATGTCCTGAGTAAAAGTGGTTAAAAAAAATAAACAAACCCACGTAATTACTTCTTGTGGCCTGCGTATTCACAACGAGTACAAATAGCGACGCAGATTAACACTCGGCGATTTCCTGGGCAGATATTGACTTAGGACTATATTAGGGGGAAGCACAGGCGAAGCACTGCAGCTAAGGCGAATCACTGCTACTGAGGCGCAGAGACGTCACGCAACACATGAAATAGCACGACTTCCGTAAACATACCGGCTTGAATGGGCTATAGACGAATCCGGCGAAACTACCGGAAGTAAGCGGGGCGCCATTACTGAGCTGTTGCTGGGTAGCGTTGCGCCATTGCCTCCTATTGTTTTAGTTGCAACTTGCGTCCACTGGAATAAACAGCCCGCGATTTTCGCCTGTCACTAACGTTACAACGTTATCCCTTGTATAATGTCGAGTGGGTAAACAGTTTCCGTTATAAATTGTTTCAATGGTGGCAGTAAAATTTCAATTTTGAAGAGAAAACATTGTGAATACCCCGGGTCGACTGCCCCTGTCTGGTGCCGTACGGTTTACAGATTTCCTGGGCGAGTACAAGACGCGGACATTCGCGTATAATAACAATTATTTAATGACATAAGTAAAAAATATAATAAATGTGTGATATAGTGATCAGCAAAATCTCCTCTCTTGCTATTTTTTCTATTCAGTTAACATGCTATGGTCATTAAATGGCTTTCCTGAGCTAAATGTAACGTTATGTGACATAATTGTTTTCCTGCTGTTATATTGACCTCTTTCCATGGTTTAAAAACACTAATTGGTCGATATTATGTATACTTTCTAGCTGTAACGTTACCTTACCCTTGCCCGTTGCAATGTGAAAATGAGATAAATAATGGACACAAATGAAAAACATGAATTTGTTTATTTGATTTCATTTATTTATTTATTGCTGCCAAATGGACAGATCTTTTTATAGTTTCCTCGTTAGCAAACGTTAGCCTAGCTAGCTTGCCAAGCTATTTTCATAAATAACGTTAATCTGTAAGATCGTTTGTACCTTCATCTGTGACTGGAGGCCACTGCAGTCACAGATCAAACCAACAAGTCATTCTGCCTGGCTGTAGCTGTCATCGAGGGTGAGTTCGCGTTATCACAGAGGTTTGTTTACATACCGGTGCATATGTCTATATGCCTGTGTAACAGCTCAGTAATGGCGTCGCCACAAGATGGCAGCCTACACAGAACGCTCGTCGGATTCGTCTATCCACAAGTTTCCGAGGGGCGCTCATGTAAAAAATAAAGTGGGTGAAACTTCCGGTGAGGCGGCGGAAGTAGCATTCCAATGGTATTTTGTGTGTTAGTTAGCGAAGAGGCTAGCTGTTTTTCTGAGAATTATTTTACTATTTAAAGACGCCAATCTTTATGAGAGATGTCGTTACGGAGCTCAGGGACAACATGTGCTGTTTGCGGTTGTATGTATAGCCGGACTAAACTAGTTCAGTGGCTTAAACGTGACTGTTTTGAACATATGCTGAAAACGAAATCAGAGTGATCCTGCCAACGACTGTAGTTTCCATCACCTCCCAAAAGACGACGAATCTTCCTGTGTACATTTGTTTAAATTCTTAATATTCTATAAACTCTATCAGCATGTGATTGGCTGTTCACTATTGATGTTACAGCTAAACTCAGGATCAAAGCCTGTGTTGACAGAATACCAATGTGCCAGTTAATGTATTCAAGCAGCACATTCATTTATAATTCTGAATAAACTCCAAAGCACAATGACTAAGTGTGTATTTTTTATTTTAATTGTTTGTCAGCTCGCACAACTGTCTGTCAACATGCCTTGATGAGTATTGATTATTAATAATGTTATTATAATACTCCCAATCAACTACTGCGGAGGGTAAAGGTACTGTTATTTCACCCTTTTTAATTTCGTTGAGGTTGTGTTCCCACATCGTTAGCTAGTTTGGATCGCTATAACTTGAATGACCGTCAACTGTTGAATGAACAGTGTCAAGCATGTCAAGTAGCGCTTTGTTTACTTCAAACCGGAAGTCGCGCCCACTTTTGACGCAAGGCCTCATGGGGCGTAGGAACGCATAAATTCCGCATTTGACGCAAGGATGCTCGTCCATTTCCGGTTGTGGAGATTAAAGCGGAGGAAAACCGAGGAAAACGGGATTATGGCAGAGTCTTCAAAATTTACTGTCCTCCAGTCTTTGAAATGAAACGTACATACGTTTAGATGTAATTTTATATATAGTTATATTTATTTAATATAATTTTAAAAAGAAGCATAAACACAACGAGGGGTGTCTGTTTTATCTGTTTTTGTGACTAACGTTTCTTTAGTATAACCATGGAGTACAAAATTCAATATAAATTCTCGGTATTGCATTGGACTCTACAATCGGCGGAAGTTATCGAGCATCCCTAATGCTTCACCGGAAATACCGCCGTGCATAGAGCCCATAGTAGCTACCTGACTATTTTCCTTACAGTACATGACTGGCGATGAACATGGCTGATTTTGTGAGAGACGAAGAGGGTGACTTCTCAGACAGTCAAGAGCCAGAGCCATAACGTTACCTATTTGAACCAGAGTTTTCAGAAGAGGAGCTGCGTGCTTTAGAAATAGACCGAGAGGAGGAGGATGTTGCGATCGCTCAACAGCCTGAGGATGAGGATGAGGGCCAACACGAACTGGTGGTGTGAATGTGGGGGAATATGCCAACCTATGCCAACTGAGAGTGTCTGTGCTGTGGCGAGTGGGGCCGATGGCCAGGCTCAACGCGTCAGATAAGATGAGCGTGCCCGCAGTTGTGTCACAGCTAACATTACTGAGGATTTCACGGCACTAACCCTGATCCATCCTGCAGTACTCGTTTTTTTCCCCGGTGCGATAAGGTGAACTGGAAAAAAAACGCGCCACGCCGAATGGACCAAATGGGTAAGTTATAACGATAACAGGTTGTTCATGCTAAACAGGTGGAATTCAACATGACGTTCGTAGTCTAGATAAAGCTTCTCAGCATCGATCTTACAACAGAATAAAGACACCGATAAACATAAGGAAGAGAGTAATAAAAGAACTTACTTTGTTCAGCCTGCGCTTTGAAAACAGATGGGATGGCCGTATCTTTCAGACGTAGTGACTTTACCGTCTTTCTGGGCACATATTCCATTTTTTCAAGGGTAACGTTAGTCCTCTGGTGCAAAATGCTGTTCGCAAACAAAACTGTTTTATTTTGTCGAGTGGCGTTGATGTAGGCTACAGATCTCCAGACAGAGCAGCTAGCCATTTATTTCTCAGTTTCTGTGAAACATTACATTCGTGTAGTTCTTTGCTTGTTCTCACAACCTTTTGCTATGCAGGTAATTACCATGTTTGCTGTAACTTCTCAAAATAAATACTCCTAAAGCGAAGACACTTGTTGCAGGTCGCGCCGCTATGTTCTTCTTCAGTTTTTTTTTTTTTTACGCGCAAAACACCGGTATGCGTGACGTCTCTGCGCCTCAGTAGCAGTGATTCGCCTTAGCTGCAGTGCTTCGCCTGTGCTTCCCCCTAATATAGTCCCAAGTCAATATCTGCCTAGGAAATCGCCGAGTGTTAATCTGCGTCGCTATTTGTACTCGTTGTGAATACGCAGGCCACAAGAAGTAATTACGTGGGTTTGTTTATTTTTTTTAACCACTTTTACTCAGGACATGCTAGCTGGCAACAAGGGAATCCATTCATTGTGCTAAGCTAAGCTAGCGCCGACCCCATAGATATCATATAGAGACTCCGCCATCTTGAACCGGTCGTATTCCTAGTTTCGTTGCGTGGCAGCAGATAAGATGCCAGAGCACTGTGAAGCATTTTCCTGTTCTTATCGCCAGACCACCGAAAATAGGGCTTTTCACAAGTAAGTCTTAACATTACCGTACTATTGGTTGTATTTTGTGAATAGAATATTACCAGATAATCGAGAAGGAGCAAGGATATTTGCTATTACTGTATTGAAATCGTTGTGAAATGCTGTTTACTGCATCAGCCGGTGTTCACCCGGCATGGAGAGGTGGGGTAACTGTTAAAGTAATAATTACAAAAGCTTCTAGGTTATCAGATAAGCATTCAACTGCCCTGTTGTATAGGTTATTTGTGTTTACGCACATCAGGAAGCAACGTAATATACGCATGACAGCGATGCGCAAATTGAGTTACCTCTCCAACTTTTAGTTTTATTGATCTTACCACATGCGATTTGGCTATTGATATTACAAAAGTCCTGTGGTAAAATTACATTAACTTACTCCATCTACCCTTGTAAAGTTAATCCGAATATGGCTTTAGTCTCGACATTTTCCCCTCCTACATCCACATACAATAAAATAAGGTATAGCCTTAATGTTGTCCGAATTTAATTTTTAGAAATTAACGTTACTGATGCAAACACGCTGAAAAGCTTCTTCTCAATTTTTATTACAGGTGGCTGCGTTCTGTGTGTGTGAAAGTGTGTGTGTGTGAGAGAGAGAGTGAGAGACAGCGAGAAAGAGAGTGTGTGTCTGTTCGTGTGTATGTATGTGCGTGTGTCAATCATAAACTGTTTCTTCAACTTATTAAAATATCTTACTTTACTGCTACTATCTGTTTCTGCTTCTTTATTATATTTATAGTGTGTGATTTATAAAATACACTATATCCTTCATCACATATATTGTGTCTGGTCACTTTATATCTTATATCAGAATATTATATTACTGTTAACCTACAATGGATATTAAAATACGCCGAACCATGTGTCCTGTATCACAGCTACATGAATGACCTTTGCAGCAAAAAAAACCCGCGTGAAAATCAGTTAAGTATTCAGTGAGATATGATTAATTTAATGCGCTGACAGCTCATTTCACCTGCCATTCAGAATACACTGAGCGGAGCGGATGACCGGTTTAAGATGGCGGCTCCAATTCTCGTCCGTGCCAATAGGCAGTAGCGGTCGATAGGGCGTCTACCTATATGATGTCTATGGCCGACCCTGTCAAACTAAAACAATGCATGCACTGAGACAAAAATGAATTTGCACACATATCTAAATGTAGGAAAGAATAAGCCATATTTCAAAAAACGGTGGAGTTTTCCTTTAAGTATTTAAAATACTCAAATACACTCCGTCAAAATATTTTGTTACAAACTACATTTTATTTTTTCCACACCTGCAAAATAAAAATTACAAAATACACTAAAGCAATTAAATACGTATTTCAAATGCATTTAATTGAAATACTGCCCATGTCTGCAGAGTGAGACCAAAACCAGACATTATCAGAAGTTAGAGCTCACCTGAGTGTCCATGCTAACACTCGTACACCATAAATACACACATTTCAGAAACATTTTAGAACTTTGACTTTATTAACATTCCATGAATTTGCAATCTTCAAAAAATACAAACATGTTGAGTGTTATTTCCTGACGTGAGAAATGACTGATAGAGCGCGTCTAGTGTGCTCTTCCTCCGCGGGATCAGGATGTAGCCCGTGCTAGCGTCAGCTGTAATGCTTGGATCTCTTGGGGCTGCGACTGCGGTCTCGTCTGTGGCGTTTGTGGTCGCCGTCTCGATCTCTGCCTCGCTCCTTATCCTTAGGTCTCTCTCGGTCTCTTGAACGCGACCGCTGTCTGCCTTTATCTTTTTCTCGACGACTCTCGTCACGATCCTAGAAAACAGGAGAAAAACAAATGATGAGGCACGACACTGAGAAAAAAAAGTGACACCAAGACAGATTTCATTCGGTTAATTCCCCCCGAGATTAACGCGCTGTGTCCAAATACGCCTAAGTCCATATTATATAGTAGGCGGGGAAAAGTATGTTAGCCGAGTAGCATGTGTGGATTCACAGTAGGTGAAAGTGCGCATCCGACGGACAGGATTGGGAATGGAGGAGAAGCGACAACTGAAGATGGTCGGTCACATGATAACGAATATTCCACTCATACTACACATGTACAGTACAGAACATACTTTTATAACGTTTCACAGGAAATACAGTGTGCCGCTGAAGTCCATAAAACATGTAGAGATGAACACTGACATTCCTGGTTGTATTAAAGGGGACATATCATGCAAAATCCACTTTTTTAGCCCTTAAATGCATTTTGTTGTATTTTTGGAGTGTTTATAAGTACAGAAAAGATGAAATTATTCTCTTCAGGTGCTTCGTTTATATCTTTATATTCTGTTTTGGTCATATTTTTCAACCTGTTCAGATTTTTCTGTTTTCTATGACGTTTTTTGAACTACAGCGTCACCGTGTTTGCAGCGGAACTGACAAATAAAGACATTGACTACCGGCCCAACACTTCGAGCAATCCGCCATTATTATTTCTCGCACATTTGTGGTCTATATAAAGCATAACTGCAATGCTTGGGTCTGTATTCCTCATTATTATAGCTCCACAAGCCCCTTTTCTGATGTGCGTCTGTGAGCGACCCGTTTCAATGCGGCCCCTTTAAATAAAAAGGAAATGCGTCACACCCCGCCCGCTCTCCAGGTCCATGAGTTCACGGTCAGTTCAACTCCCCCGTTCGGCCATTATTGTAGTTTGATTAGAGATATACGATTATATACGATACCTTCAAAGAACATTTTTATTCACACGTTAATAAAACGTCAACAACAGAAGACTTGTCCATCAAGCCGAACATATGCGAACGAGTTGATAAAGACGACGACGAACCTGCAGAACAATGTAAGTTAACTGTTCTGTGTTATTAGTGAAAGTCGACTATTTCTCTTGTTAAAACAAGCACACTGACAAGATAAATGACTACGGTCTAATCTTACCAAAAACAATCTGTATCAATTGATAATATGATACGTTTAGAAAAGCAGCTAAATGAGCATTGATGAAACTCAAGAACAATAATACTGCAGACGTGTAACTTTACTTCAAAACAAAAACAAAGAAAGACAAAGGTACTGCTAAACCATGACCACCATGTGTTTTAAGAAAGTAAAGTAATTTATTTTTATTAACGATATTTACAGCTTATCGAAACGCTCTGTTCGTCGCCTCCGAAGATAGAAGGAATTTAACGTTACCTCTCATTCAGACGAAGTCGATCGGCAAACCCTTCTTTATACTGGCGGAGGTTGTTGAAGTGGGAATCCATGAAGTGCTTCAGGTCACTAACGTACATCCAACAACCGAACATTTTGACTTGCCCTCTCGTAACTTCTGCATCATTGAGCTCGGACTACAAAATCGGAGCGAGAAATAATAATGGCGGATTGCTGGAAGTGTTGGGCCGGTAGTCAATGTCTTTATTTGTCAGGTCCGCTGCAAATACTGTGACGTTATAGTTCAAAAAACGTCATCAAGAACAGAAAAATCTGAACAGGCTGAAAAATATGACCAAAACAGAATATAAAGATATAAACGAAGCACCCGAAGAGAATAATTTCATCTTTTCTGTTCTTATAAACACCCCAAATATACAACAAAATGCATTTAAGGGCTAAAAAAGTGGATTTGGCATGATATGTCCCCTTTAAGATACTGCAGACCTGCGTCACACATGCACAGCGTTTATGTCGCACACATTTAAAGCGGTTGTGTTTTATATGCCGTGTGCTCTTGTGTTGTGTGCTGCAGATACGAGCCTGTTGTGATCATTGAGGAAGACACAACAAAGACGATCCAACGAAATGTGCTGATGTTTACCATCCCTTTCTCTCCCGCCTCCTGTGGTCCTGCCTCTGTCTGCTCGTGGGCTGATACAAGTACTGACTTTGTTGTATAAAAGAGTAAAGATTATAGCGGCAGAGTCTGAAGAACGAACAACAGCCACTCGACTATTCAAATCCACAGCATCGTACCTTTGACTTCTTATCCTTGGTCCTTTCGTAATCCGAGTGTCGTTTCCGGTCTCGTTTCTCTCGGTCGTCCTCTTCCTCATCTAAGAGAAGCTCATACCGGGAGCTTTAGGAAACAGTTAAGAAGGACGTACTTGTGGGAAGATTCGTTATCTATTTTTTTCATTAAAATAGCAGTTTTCACAGCTACTGCGATAAGAAAAGCAGGTTAAGAGGTTAAAACCAAAAGATTAAAGCCGTCCTAGTCATTAATGTGTAACGGTTAGTAGGGTTGGGTATCGAAAATCGAGTATCGATTGGAACCGAGACTAACTTTTCGATTTTCCCGGAATCGTTCAAAAGTTAAAATTTTGATTCCTAGTTTTGATATTCACAGTCCGCCGAGCGGAAGAAGAAACCGCTTAACAACACCAACGAAGAAGCGTCTACCGGAAGTGTTGGCATAACCACGCGAGTCGAACATGAGTAGCTTACGTCGGCGATCCAAAGCGTGGCTTCACTTTTCTAAAAATAACGAAATCTCGGCAAAATGCAAAATTTGTGACAAAAGGAGTATTTTTACAGGAGTATTTCCTTCAGAAAGGCCGTTGGTTAGCAAGGTTAGCTAAACTTTTTTGACCCTGCTTCTTAAAAGAATCGGAATCGAGAATCGTTAGGAATCGGAATCGAAACAAGGAATCGGAATCAGAATCAGAATCGATACGAGAATCGATTTGGGTATTCAAACGATACCCAACCCTAACGGTTAGATCAATAACATGAGCTCCTTGTCAGGGTGATGTCCTGATGACTAAACCCGAGCCGTCTCTGCTGTAGATTGGACTGTACAGGGATCATCAGAAGGATACTCCTGCTTGCTTTTGACTTTGTCTTTCAAAGCCAGTTTGGATTTGTTGTCCAGGTCTTTCTCATAGGCCTTGAAGTCATCTTTGGTGTACTTCCCACCTAGAAATGAAACATACTGACTATAAACATATGTATTACTTAAATGCACAACACATTAAAGGAGTCATTCACTTTTCAAAAAACTTGTGCTGATAATTTACTCATCCAAGATGTCCATGTCTTTCTTTCTTCAGTCGAAAAGAAATGAAGGTTTTTGATGAAAACATTCCAGGATTTTCTCCATATAATGGACTTCAATGGGGTCCAGACGGTTCAAGGTCCAAAAGAAACTTTCAGTGCAAACTGTTCAAAGGGCTTTAAACGACTCCAGACGATGAATAAGGGTCTTATCAAGCGAAACGATCGCTCATTTTTTTTTAAAAAATAACAAAGTTTAAGTTTTATAAGATCAAATGCTCGCCTTGCTCTGTTCTGTGATGCGCGTTCGTGACTCTCCTGTTCGAACTCGTTCATCAAAATGAACAAATCTTTTTCCGAATCATTTTGTTCGTTTCTTTCGCCGAATGAACCAAATGACTCGTAAAAAGATTTGTTCATTTTGATGAACGAGTTCGAACAGGGGTGCGTTACAGAACAGAGCAAGGCGAGCATTTGAGCTTATAAAACTTAACCTTTGTTATTTATTTATTAAATGAGCGATCATTTTGCTTGATAAGACCCTTATTCATCGTCTGGAGTCGTTTAAAGCCCTTTGAAGCTGCACTGAAACTCTCATTTGGACCTTAAACCGTTTGGTTCCCATTGAAGTCCATTAAATGGAGAAAAATCCTGGAATGTTTTCATCAAAAACCTAAATTTCGTTTTGACTGAAGAAAGAAAGACATGGACATCTTGGATGACATGGGGGCGAGTAAAAGTCTTTTTTCAAAAGTGAACTACTCATTTAAAGGGATACTTCACCTCTGGAAAGATGAATGTGTATTTAAAATGGGTAATTTATGTAGAAGAATTGCGAGTCTCGACTGAGAAAATGTATTCCTGGCTTATGTGGAAAGACAACAACTCCCAGAATGCACTTCCTTCGCTGCCCTAGGAGGCCACGCCCACCGGTAACAGATCGCAGTCGTTAAACAACAAGTCTCCGTCTCGTATCTCTCACGGAGGAGCGGGAATTTTTTTAGCCATGTTAAAACGCACATCAACCGATCACTTGTTTAGTGTTCATGTAAACACTACATTCAGATCCACCAATAGGAATGATTTCAGTTAGACTGAAACAAAAGCTGTGCATGTAAACAATGAATGGCGACTGCAGAAAGCAAAAGCTGAATCCCGGACATCGACGGCCGGACATGTCCGGGGAAAAGAGGACGGTCACCCCGACTACTCAGCTTTCTCCACAGAACAAGAGCCTGCTAGCTTAGCTTCCAAAACAAGATGGCCGACACTATGTGTTCATTCTGTGAGTGAGATCGCCCTCTATGGGTCGGTTGAGGACATGCGGGACAGACCTCTGCACAAAACATCCTCCGATGACGCAAAATGACGATTTTTTGTGTCATCTGAGGATTTCTTCCAGACAAAATATACATAAATCTCTCGTCTCAGGGGGATATGAGGGTGGAAAGCACGGTAATTTCTAATACAAAGCTTAATGCTAAATCCTGAAATATCCCATTAACACAACTAAACTGATTAACATTGCAGATAAACAATAATGACTGAGCAGCACCACAAAAAAAAAAAAAAAACGTACACACTCAATTGAGGAGGATACATTTTTTTTTTCGGTAAGACGACATGCGCATAAACTACGATGGAAACACATTTACAGAATAAATCCCTCAATGCAACAAAAACTCGAGTGACTTTGCCTCAGCAAAGGCTGTGATTGGATAAAAGGAGTATCCAGCGGACCAATCGCATCTCAAATGTTGGTTTGGCGGTTCTGAAACGCCCGAGTCAAAGTCTGTCATGAGAGTGATTTGGTTTAATTAGGCATTTTCCAAACTATCGGTATCTGCAGTTATAATGGCCGATAAATGAATATTTCAACAATAAAATAAAAACGGACGAAACACGCTTGACAAACACGTTTGTCCACCAGAGGGCACTCTACACCGTTCCTGTTGGCAACACTCGTTGAGTTGGGCACGATACATACATTGCTTGAATAACAATTAAAAGAACATCCCCATCAGTGCTTTTTAAAATGCATTATCATATTATTTTAGTTAAAACTCATAACTAATGTTAGGGAAATCTGTTAATGTTGTGTTGCGCGTTTCTGAAATAAAAAAAATAAAAAATAAAAATATCGGATTTTAAAACCAACAAATATTTGTATCGGTATCGGCCTTTAAAATCTTTTATCGGTCGGGCTCCAGTTTCTTTCCCGATTGCAGGAACGTTTTGGTGCCGATTTCCCAGGAAATGACTATTTTAAACGCTGCTTTATACGATATTGTTGCACAACTTTAAATGGAAACATAGCTAATAATTATATTTCTATTACTTTACAGGGTGTGCGTTTAATGAGCACGACAGACTTACCTTTGCCTTTCCATTTGATCTTAGACACAGACTGGCTGAAGTCCACATGAATGCGACGGTCGTCTATCAGCACGTTGTCCATTTTGAAGTACGCTTTTTCACAGTCCTCCTCCTTATTAAATAATATACACAAATGCATTGATAATTCCATGTATACGACCATTTGATGACCTCCCAGAGTAACCCACTTAAATCATTTTCAAAAATTCAAAAGCCCATTGGACACACAATAAACCCTTTTTTAGAGTAAAGATACGGCAGAAATACAGAACAGAGACCTTTTAATTTTGCTTAAAAGTGTCCAGAAGCTGTAGAGGACAATTAGTAACCTTGAGTCAAACAAACACACAGATTCTGAGATGTTTATATCGTATCTACAGCGGATGGAACCCATTATAATCTGAGGACGGGGAGCGACGAGAGAGACAGCGAAGCCATCTGGATCTTGACATGTTCAGTGTTTAATCTATCTAACCGGATTTCATTAGAAACTTTACCAACCTTGTCAAACTCGATGAATGCATAGCACAGAGATTCTCCTGTTTTCCAGTCTCTGATGATCTCACAACTGCAAATGAACATTAACATGTTAGATCAAAGCCAGCAGACAACACACATCTACACACACTGTAACGTACCCAACAGAAGAGACTAGAAGTTTGATGTGTGTGTGCCTATGAATATCACACACCGATGCCCCTGAACAGCATTGCACTAAGACTCAGGCCCAGGCTATGGTCGGAGCCGAATACTAGCATACTATTAATCGCACGCGGGACATCCCGCCTGTGTGATGCTATACGCCAAGATAAGCACTTCAAACAACAGTATGCTACATCTGTTATCACAAGCACATGTTTAATTAGCAGTATGTGAATGGTTCATAAGCGTCTTTAACCCTCTGGGGTTCTTCGTTTAACAGTCACACTCGGAACTTCGGGTCAAAATTGACCCAAAGGGCGGGATTCATATTTAAAAAAGAAAATCATAATTTTTAAAAACTTTGAGATTTTTGGTGTTTTGAGAAAATTTCAAAAATTGATAATTAGTATAATGCAATTATTATGACCAAATTTCCTCCATTGAATATAATAGAAAAAAATATTTAATTTTTTTTTTTTTTTTTTTTAAAGCTGTATTTCATTTTAGAGTCAAGCCTAGGCCTCATAAAAGCAATTTTTGAAATGAGATGGATGCCATCTGGTGGACAAACTGAGCATTTTAAAAAGGCAAAACACATGTATAATCTGAATTTTTTGGTGTGTTTGTGTGTGTGTGTGTGTGTGTGTCTGTTTTGCACTCTTGATGTTTTATAGATTCACCCCTTCACTGTTGTGTGCTTTTTTCAAGATCGTTGCTGATTTGTAGATTGTACGCACAAATTTTTTTTCCACATTTTTGCCAATTTCCGATTCATTACCTATGCGGGTCATTTTTGACCCGAACCTGAGTGTGACTATTTTTTTACGACCACTTCGACTTTTCAAATCCTGTCCCCAATTTTTTTGGGTGTTCATATACCAAGTACCATTAAAGTCACCAAGTTTCGGACCATTCCGATGAAGCTAGGATTTTTAACATTTTTTTATTTTAACACTTCAGGTCATTATTGACCCGAAGAACCCTAGAGGGTTTTAACCACAGATTTCCGTGACTTTTCGGCAAATAATCATGACCTAAAGTAAAATAATAAAAATCCATGTTCAAATTTATCATAGCATATATGAACTAACATGAATGTCTATTAATGTCGTTTTTAATAATAATTGTAGTACAATTTGCAACTGTGCCAGATGTTACTCTAAGCAGAGAACAAAAGGACACTTGACAAAGCCTGAATGCTAAGCATTGTAATGTCTTTGAAGAAAGAATAAACCCAGAAACATTTGGAAGAGTCTCTGTTTAATTGATAATATTGGTTAAACAATGTCCAGGCCTGAAAATTGCTATTTTAAACATGTTCATGACTGTACGAACCCAGTATCTAGTCACGAAGTTGGCCTAGTTTTTTTTAATCACACCAAATATTATTATCCAGCTCATCTGTCACATTTGAAATAGAAGGTCACAAAGCACATTGCATTGTGGGATACAGTATTCCACACAGTGTGCTTGGTTGCATAACGCACATCTGGGCATGCCATGCATACAGAAAATACTGCGTGTGCTTTACATGCTGCCTGCTGCTAAAACAGTCCCCGATGAATGTATTGCCGGCTTAACCCTCAGCCCCCTCTCAATCAAAAGAAAGATGATTTACATAATAATAATAAAAAAAGAAACACATTCACACATGGCATAGTCAAATACAACTAAAATACGTTTACTGTGTTTATTCACTTCAAATCTGTAATAGCAAAGTTATGGTGACACTTAACTCACTATTAACTATTTGCTTATTATCATGGATATTAATACTTATAAAACACATATTAAAGGGATAGTTCACCCAAAAAATGAAAATTCTGTCATTAATTAGTCACCAAACAAATTAGTTCCAAACAAATAAGACATTCGCTCATCTTCAGAACAAAAATGAAGATCCTTTTGATGAAATCTGAGAGCTTTCTGTCCCTCCATTACCTGAACAACTACCACTTTGATGCTTCAAAACGTTCATTAAAACTTAATCCATATGAATTAAGCGGTTCAGTATAAATTTTCAAAAAGGGACGCCATCTTTGTTACAAGACGCTTTATATGATGAACAATTTAATCCACATAAAAACATTGATCAGTGAACAAACAGAAGCTCAGACAAATCTCCTTGAAGTGCCAGAACAAACCTCTCGCTGAAGCTCAAACGTGATGCGTAACACGAGGATGAACCTCATTGGTTCTCGCATTAGCTTTTGTTTATTACAAGTGCTTTGCGAGTTGATAAATGTTTATGTTCATCGTATAAAGCAATCATGTCTTTTCAGAACATTTGGACTAAACCACTCAATTCATATGGATCAGTTTTATGATCTCTTCATTAACGTTTTGTTTTGAAGACGAACAAAAGTCTTACAGAATTGTCGTGTTTGGGTTAACTATACCTTTGATGTCTTATTCTGCATCCCTCAACCCTACCCAACACCTAAACTTAACTACCTTACCTTACTAACTATTAATAAGCAGTAATTAGGAGTTTATTGTAGGGATGCACCGATATGAAAATTTTGGCCGATACCGATAATTCTTTATATTTGAAAGCCGATTACCGATATATCGGCCGATAAACTCAAATCCAAATATGCATCTAATTTTAGAGCCTGATTACAAAAGTCTCACAATTAAATCCATGTCCCAAGCGCACGATTATAATGATGTTCTCATTATAGTGTTGTATAGCCGATATGACAGGTTTGCGCTGCACATGTTGTACCGAACCGTATTTTCATTTTTTGAAGAGATTTCAATCCTATTTCAAGAAATTCAAAAACATAAACAGCTGAAGGGAATAATAGATCATTTATCGGCTTTAATATATCGGCCACGTTTTCTTACCAGGCCGATAACGATAACATTAAAAATGAACATATATCGGTCGCTATCGATATGCTGGCCGATATATCGTGCATCCCTAGTTAAAAGTCATAGCTAATAGTGAGTATTGAACCCTAATGTACTGTGTAATGAGTTTTTATTTAATGACAGATCACTCATATATAAAACAAGAAACGCACCACTAACTAAAAGTGCTTTAAGACCACAAAAGGTAAAGGTCCTTGGATCAACCCTTGCAGAGGATCAAAAATGTAATCTTTCAGTTCCCAGCCCTAAATTTCACTCGCAATCTTTATCCACAACGACGAGTGAGAGATTATCTATCATTGGAACTAATACAGCAGTAAAATATTGTATTATCTCACCATTTAATGGAGCCGAAACGTGAGAAGATGATCTCCAGATCTTCATCTGTGGTCACAGGATTCAGTTTACACACGAACAGCACGTTCTCTGGAGGCTTGACTTCTGCATCTGGCAGATCACCCACCTTTCAACACGAAGAAAACATTCACATGTTTAACAGCATGAGGTGATCAGTAAAACATGTCTGAAGTGATCAACTTTACCATCTCTAGTAAAATGGCTTGTGTCTTTGCTTCCTTGTCTTTTATCAGTTCATCCAGCTGCTCAGCATCTTCATCATCATTGTTTATGGCCTCGTCTGCCCCGATCCGACCACTCTAAAACATGTAAAGCATGGATCATTCAATCTAAAATCAATAACAAAGCACATTTATAAACACAAAACACATCACCTGCTCTTTCTGATTTGAATAGCACCCCACACACACACACACCTAGCACTGCAATAATAATAATAATTCATATGCTTATATTAGCATTAAACCACTACATTTAAAGGGTTTGCAAGTGAACATATAAAAAGTTTAATATTCAACATAATAATGTAAATGTTTTACACACAATTATAAAATAATCAGGTCATGTATTTCTTAGGAACTGAACCCATTGCTTATTTTATAGGGCTGTGCAAAAATTAATTGCGATTAATCACATCCAAAATAAAAGTCTGTGTTTACATGTACATATTTAAGAAAATGAGTTATTCATATATAAAATATTTATATTTATATAATATAGATTTTGTATTCATATATATATATATATATATATATACAGAATTTAAGCGCAAATAATTCTTACATATATACATGCATGCATTTATATATACAAAATAATTATATACAGCACACACAAATATATTATGTAAACACAGACTTTTATTTTGGATGCAATTAATCGCAATTCATTTTTGCACAGCCCTATAATTTTATAATACTTAAAATGTCTTTATTATGCTATTTTAAAGGCTCCTAATTTTGTTTTGGAGTCTCCTACATGTTTACACGCATTCAAGGTCAAAAAACGCTTTAAATTTCACCATAATCATCATAATTTCATTTTTTCTCAGTGTCTGAAACAGAAAGGAGGGGTTTAGAAAGCCTCCTCCACTCTGATTGGTCAGATGGTGTTGTTCGCGGGCAGCCAATGAAGATCATAGGCTGGAATTATGCAAATGTGTTACCAAGTAGAAGGTTCAAGCAGAAAAAATAAAACTCGTTGGTATTACTGACTCGTTTCATGCACTTCAGAATCAGATCGATAGCTATTTATCTGCATTTTCATCTTTGAAACTTTGGGGAGAAAAAAAAAATCATCAAGCTATTTTGAAACACATGATCCTTTTCTTTTAGTGCGGCTCATACCCAAACTAAAAAAAACATTACTTTCTTTCCAAACTGGATTCATTATTAATGAGAGGAGGTGGACCAACACATTTAACTGAATTGGGAAATCATTGTTTACTACTAGCGGACTCTGCATGCTAATTTTAGGATTTTTTACAAACTAAGTTGTCATAAATCTGTCAGTATTGTAATTTAGTGAGCTTGAATGAAGACACTCACGTCCAGCTGCTCTTTAGTGGGTTCAGGCGATCGGTCTGGAACCGGGAGGCCCGGGGGATCGTCAAACGGGTCATCCAGAATCACCGTGTGATTAATCCTGCAAACACAATGTCAAGAAACTTAATTTTTCGCCCTAAAATGAAAAAAAAAAAAACGAAAGGGGTAACACTGTCGTTTTTTTTTCGGCTCGAAATTTTTAATTTTGATATCTCAGCTCTGGAAGGGTCTAGATCCTCAATTTTTGCACTCAGGTCAAAGTCTCGTGGCCCTCTATCAGAATCCAGAGTTTTGAGAAGATTGGAGAAACTTATTTTTTCGCCCGAAAACGAAAAAAAAAAAAAGGGGTACCACTGTCGTTTTCTTTTTCAGGGTCGAAATTTTGAATTTCGATATCACAGCTCTGGAAGGGTCTAGAGCCTCCATTTTTGCAAAGTCTTGTGGCCCTCTATCAGAATCCAGAGTTTTGAGAAGATTCGAGAAAACACAATGTCAAGTCACCTTTATTTATACAGCGCTTTTTACAACCACCCTCAGTAAGGCAGATCAATAATATTGTTGAATATTAAATGTCCCCAACTAAGCAAGCCAAAAGCCAAGGAAATTGAACTGGAAAAAGTGAGTTAATACAATGAAGGAGATTAATTTAACCATCAGAAACTCAAAATTATATGTTATCTGAACTGAATAAATTATTTAAGTTGATTTGACAAAAGAAAAAATGTTGTGATTACTACACTGTAAAAAAAATATTGTTGGTTTAACTTAAAAAAGTAAGTAACCTGGGTTGCCTTAAAATTTAAAGTTGATTTAACTGGAAAACGTGAGTTAATACAATGAAGGAGATTAACATCAGAAACTCAAAATAATAAGTTATCTCAACTAAATAAATTATTATAAAGTTGATTTGACAAAAGAAAATATGTTGCGATAACAAATCTTGAAAATATTTTTTACAGTGTATCTGATGAGCACAAAGCAGCCCTTGTGTCTATGAATCTGGACCACCCAAACCTCAAAACTATGAGGAAATCTAAAGTGTGGGAATTTGTGTACTGTGAAACACACTCGTATAATTGGCGTCTATGTTTGTGCCTTCCAGACACGGGCAGTCAAAGGGTTTTCATTTGTGAGTCATTGAATTATTCAACTGATTTGATCAAAACACTTGATTCATTCTGGAACGCCACTACTGTGTGTAACATCATCCAAATAAAGCCACGGCAGAATTAAGAGTAAATGGCCACACTGTGTTTATAATGAAAACCGTCCCCGATATTGTCACATGTCACACTCATGCTGTAACTGAGCCAGGTCTAACTTGTCAATCATGTTTATTAATACTCAAAACAAAAGCACTCATTCGTGTGATATTGCTTAATGTATATTTTTTAATACATAAAAACAACACAGATTCTTCCGATTTGTGTGAAGACGCAAACAAATAGCTGAATCATGGTTTTGAATCCATCACTGAAATAGACTTGAATGATTCACAGAAACTCAAACACCATTTCATCAACTAAAGCTTAAACCAGCTAACCGGCACGAAAAGCGATCAGGCAGCATTGGTTTGGTTTTTGTGTTATTTAGCGGTGAAAATGAATTATACCAAAATAATACAGCAAATTAATCTGAATTATTTCACGGTCCATCCAGAAAAACCATCCCGTTTTTTTGGTGATTGTTGCGGGCAAAACTCCTTGAATATGCGTCCCGCTTTCTTCAAACATGTGATGGATAATGCGGGATATTTATGCAGTTTAATCTGGTGAAATTGCGGGAACTTGCAAAAAAAAAAAGAGAAAAACAAGCGATTCCCCAACACCGTTCTCACTCGGCTCCTGCCTTAATATAACGAGTTATTTCTTATTACTTCTTATGATAAGCAAGCATACATCACAGTTACTTTGTTTTATTTCAGACCTTAATAAACACATCAAACTTACAAAACACTGATGAGTCAAACACGTTCTGTAGCTTTACAGAAGGAATATGCTATAACTTCTGTACAAATCAATAAATAAAATATAAGAAAATAAAAGTGTGCTCCTGTTTTACAGCTTTTCGAATTACGTCACTTCATTACGTTCCCATGGCAACAGGTTACGTCACTTCATAATGTTCCCATGGCAACAGGTTACGTCACTTTATAACGTTCCCATGGCAACAGGTTACGTCACTTCATAATGTTCCCATGGCAACAGGTTACGTCACTTCATAATGTTCCCATGGCAACAGGTTACGTCACTTTATAACGTTCCCATGGCAACAGGTTACGTCACTTCATAATGTTCCCATGGCAACAGGTTACGTCACTTCATAATGTTCCCATGGCAACAGGTTACGTCACTTTATAACGTTCCCATGGTAACTAACAGGTTACGTCATTTCATAATGTTCCAATGGCAACAGGTTACGTCACTTCATAATGTTCCCATGGAAACAGGGTACGTCACTTCATAATGTTCCCATGGCAACAGGGGGAAATGATTATTCTCTCCTGTGAAGCAAACGCAACATTTCTCAACTTTCTGCTACGATATACGTGACTTTTTTGCAACGAAAATGCGAGGATTATGAAATCATGCAAGCCCCGCATATTCTGCATGGAAATCAGCAATTTAAGCGGCGGAAGTGTGGCGTATTTTAAAAAACGCTCCCGCATAAATATGCTGACTTTGGCTGATTATGCACTCAATCATGCGATCGCATAATCACGTTTAACTGGAGGGGCTGATTTCATGGATATTTCTCAGTTCACCTTGTAAATAACTAGTTTACTTGCAACTAAGTGCCTCGGAAAAAACGTAGCATCTTCCAAAGGTCTCAAGTCACCAAAGCTGGCATTTTCCAACAGGAACACATCCACGACATTTACATGTACACCGATAATGCCATTATTCCCAATAATCAGAGTAAGAACTGAGTCACAGCAAGATGTTTACGTGACGTGGATTTTCATTATATTCTGATTATTTGCTAAGAAGTGTGGTTATTTTTACCGCCATTCTACAAATGGTGAACTCACATACAGTAAGTGTGTTACTGGTCCTTGTTTTAATCCACTTTCATCAAACGCAAAACACATTTGACGTACTGGAAGGTTATTCGTCGTCGTGATGAACACTGCAGTGCCGCTGTAACTGGGTTAGCCTACGCTGCATTGCTTTCTTCACACACTCTCTGGATGAAGACGGAGCAGAGACTGCGAGTCAACACAGTTTAGCGATTCAGAGTGGAGGGAAAACTTCAGAATAATGTTACGGAGTTCATTCATGAAGTTGTGTGAACAACACACGTCATCCGTGTACATCTAAGCACATGCGCAGCTTGAGTGTACGCCACATAGTTTAATGCGAGTTTAGTTACTATGATTATGAGCGTAATCACATTGAATATTTCTCAAAGCATTGTGTTCACGTGAAGTAACGTTTCATTGCATTATCGCCAAAATCCCATTATAATCGCATGAGGGTGCATGTAAACATGCTTACTGACTTTCTCTACTTGATTTATTTATTAAATAGTCATAGTTATTAAATATTGATGACTCTGCATACCTGTTCTCATACACTTACAAAAATATTTGATATCTTTCATAATAAAAAAATAATATAACAAATGTGATCTTTCTCTCTCTAAAAACACTTAGTCCTACCTGATGTCCTGAAAGGGGATGAAGTCGTTGTCAACAAAGGTCTCGTTGATTTTAGCGAGCACGTCCATGCCCTCTGTGACCTCTCCAAACACAGTGTGAACACCATCCAAATAATCCAGATTCTCCCCTGAGGTGATCAGGAACTGGGAGCCAAAAGAAAGTCACACACTCAAACACTGACATCCACATCCACATCCACACGGTGCATTAGATATACGTGCACAATTAACCTGAGAGCCGTGCTGGTCGCTGCCGTTGTTCACCATAGACACCGTCCCTTTCTTTCTATGCTTGATCCTGGGCACCTTCTCGGACTCAAAAAAGCGTGCCTGATCGCCATACAGCTTACTGCAAACACACACACATCACCATCACACAACGCATGTGTATCCGGTCAGCACAAAAACACAACAACATGAACCTGATGCTTACCAGAACACAGACTCTCCTCCTCGGCCCGTGCCGGTGGGGTCTCCCGTCTGAACGATGAAATCTCTCTGGACCGGGTCGAGAACACATGCAACAACATTACTGCCAACAGTCAGATGTGCAGTGATAACTACAGTAGAAATATTCATTAACTTATCCTCCTACAGTAATCAAATGTTGCCTTGAATTTATTAAATGAATGTGATTCTATGAAAACAATGTAACTTTCAGAACTAAAAACTTCAGTCTCGATTTCTTATAACGTTCATGGTTTGAACGATATAACACACACAAAATGCACACCGAATGTAAGACATACATATATATATATATTACCTGAACATTGTGGATCAGACAATAGTTGTAATATTTGATTTTGCACAGTTTCAGGAAGTTCAGCGAGGCTGGAAAATTACAAGCACAATTCTGGTTATCAATCAGTACATATTAATAACATATCATGATATCATGTAGTTGGTTTAGTACTCTTCTAGTGAAACGTTAAATATTATAACAACTAGAATTCTGGTCAAACATGCAAATTATCACGAAATTAACGTTATCAAGTTAAAAAGTTGAGATTTCTTATATTTATTACGACGTTTTGTTGATTGTCTTAAAAGAACTAGCATTAGCATTAGGTGTAATCTTGCTAGCACTTGCAGTGCAAATATTTTGAAACTTTTCGCCTGTCATTAATGTTATTATTAATTACCTTTCGGTCTCTCTTCTGTGTATAAATCAATCACGATATCTCCTAGCGTTGTTTCCAATAACACCGCCATGTCGTTTCAATCTCATCGACATGCGCCTGACGTACACCCCACATGCGCACTGAGAACAGTCGCAGATAATAACGTCACTTCTTTGAGACAGGCGGCAAGAGCAACATCGTACCATGTGCTTCCTTATACAACTTTTCATATTACTTGGAAAATATCACATTCATGTGAAAAAATGGGCTAAAGCTAAGCCAAGCTTTGAACACTTTATGAAAGAGATTAAACTATATGGTAATTCATTAGATAAAATTAAGAACAAAAAAGCAAGAAAGACCTATGAAGTATTTTGTAACTTTAAATTATTGTAACTTTACCCCTGGCATGATTTTTTCTCTCTCTTTTTTTTTTCTCCTTTATTTTCTATTTGTTGTGAGCTGTATTGTCATGTAAATCTCTTTGTATATTCTATGTTGCAATAAAAAATAAAAAGCAACATTACTCGTATCTAAGGACATTTTTTTGGAAAGATTTGATTAGATTTATTAAGTGTGTAAAGTAAACCCACTTTTTTTGTGTGTTTAGAACATTTTTGTTTCACTAAGATCCCTTAAAAAAGTAAGAATACTATATGTTATATCTTTTATTTACATTTTTGCTATTCATAGACATGTAGATAGGCTAATTGTAACTGCTAAATGCAAAGGTCATAGCAGCAATTCCTTACAGGCTTTAAATACATCAATCTAGACAAATCCTGTTCACCACAGTGGTACTGATCTCTAGATTCACTTTCCTAGACTCCTCATCCTGCCTCATTTATTATAAAAAACTCTTTACACACTCTATAAAGACTGCGAAGTCTTAAAGTAAAGTCTTAAAACTATAAAACACCAAAAGAATAAGTTCCTTTCTATGTGATACGAATAGCAGGCTGTGGAAAGATGTGTATATTTTTTTAGTTGACAAAACCCTTCCAGATTTTAAAATGAATGAATGAATGTCTCTTTATTTGACATGGACATACAATTACATTGGACAGAGACAGACCATATGCATTTGTTTTCTAGTGATTATAGAATACATGCTAATTTTCATCACCTGTCCACAGGTGGGCTTTTAAAAGAAAGTACAATAACTAGAAAAAAATAGAAAAATAAATAAATAAGTGATCAGAATCAGGAAGTAAAAGAAACATCAAGTATCAGAATCAGAAGTTATTAGTAGTATGCTATAGTATACATGTGAGCAATGTTGTTAAGTTTTTAGCCATTTTTTCAATCCCCTATTAAAAGCATTGCCAAGATATCAACAAAAAAATCATCATTGTTTATTTAAAGTATGGTTTATGATTTGTATATCAACCTATAAGTTCAATTTCTCACAGCCTACATGAAAACCTCCAACAAATAGGCTACCAGTTTTTACTTAATATGAACTAAGAATAAGTAATACTTCCACAGCATTTATTCATCTTAGTTAATATTTGATAGCATTATTCAAATAAAATGTTGTATTTGTTAACATTAGTATCCAACATGAACAAACGTTGAACCACTGTATTTTTATTAACTAATATAACAAAGATTAATAAATACCGTAACAAATGCATTGCTCATTGCTAGTTAATGTTAGTACATTAATGTTAACAGATTAAACCTTATTGTAAAGTGTTACCAGTTCATGTTATCTTTTTAAGATATTTGTTTAATACCGAGGGGTTTATTTGTGATTGTTTTAAAATCATTTTTAGATATTTTTTATGATGCATTTGTATAATAAAAACGAACAGTTTTAGTTAATAATAACAAGCCCAATGATTTAATGGTATTAGATGATTCATTAAATGCATGTGAAAGATTTTACTTCCAATAAATGGATGTTTGGCCTGAGTTTCTGTTGCATTTCCACTGTTCTGACCAGCAGGGGTCACCAGCGTGTGGCGTTTTGAACGCTTCGAAACAGTGAATCATTTTGATTCGCTGATAGATTCACTTTGATTCACACAAACAAAGCTTTTCAAAGCTTTGAATCAATTGAACGGCAAAATGATTCACTGTTAAAGCGTTCGAAGCACCTCACGCTGGTGACCCCTGCTGGTCATAACAGTGGAAGTGCAACAAAAACTCAGGCCAAACATGCTTAAAACAACCTTTTACAAACCAATTGCCAACACTAGCTTGAAAGTATTTTTCAAGAAACTATATTTTTCTGGGTCGCTTTATCAGCAGCTTCCACGGTAAAGTCTGAGCTTGTACAAGGTGTTTGGCCTTCATAAAGAAAAAGCCTCCCCGTCGGGGAATCGAACCCCGGTCTTCCGCGTGACAGGCGGAGATACTGTCCACTATACTAACGAGGACTGGCCGATGAAGCTGTGTCTCTGCACTGCTTTGATAAGTCACTTCATACTAAATATGCTTTCCATTATGGGAGTGATTGTTATTTAATCCTTTTATTTTGGCCAAGGGGGGCAGGAAGAGGAGCTCTCCCTCTCCTATAGAGGAATCCACCTGCAATCCAAGGAGATGAAGAGTTTGTTCATTTAGCGTCCAGGAAGTTCCTAAAAATCTTGAGTTCCCATTCGAGAGCGGTAACTTCAACATTGTGGGAACTCCTCCCTTCTCCGCTTTTGTTGAAATCGTATAGGTTTATGCCAGCTTGGAACAGCTGGCCAACTGTTGTGAAGTATGCAAATACTGACAGGCTCAGGGACGTATAAAATGTATGGGAGCGACAATTGTGTCAGAATCTCTTTCTTCACGCTGTCATTTTTGAAGTTGCACCTGAGGACTAGTTTCCTTTTCTTCCTCGTATCCGATGGCTAACCTTTGCAAGATTTGTGTGGGCCCCATCGACCCGCCCGACACCTATGAGTACTGAGTGAGCCTGCCTGGGCCTGGCCCTCGCCAAGGCGGCCTTCTTGGACTCCACATGCACTGCACCGACCTGCCGGTGTGCACTTAAGAACCATTAGGGTTTTTGCTTATGCTATTACAAGACCCACTGCCGCCAGCGAGCCGCTGGTGGGCCCTCCCCCACCCAGAAATGAGGCCTGGGGCTGTCATCCTCTACTGTCGCCATGTTCCACCGGTCCTTTTCGTGGATGTGCTGGACTCGACGTGGAATGCCCCGGACGAGCCTACCTAGAGTAAGTTGGATTCCTGGTATCTCCAGTCAGGCTGAGAAGGAGGACTCATTCTTCCATGATGTCCACGAGCATGTGGTGGGGTCGTAATCAGCACCCCAATCTGTGTGCATGGCCGTCTTCTCCCTGTGTTACGGGGCGGAAGCTAATAGCTATATGCCCTCCAGTCAATGAGACCGTCACCGTGCACCTGATCCCATCCTTTAGTTTCTGGGCACGGATCTCAGCCTGCAGTCCATGCCGTGCAAGTTCACGGTTCATCTGTCTGACAAAGCCTATGCTTCAGCTAGTGCAGCTCTCTGCATTTCGTGAAAGACCTGCGCACGGCAACGGACTTCACACTCATGGTTACAAACCACTCTGCCTAAAGTGGTTGACATCATGGGCTTAATGGTCGTCCTTAACAGGTACCTGTAGTTAACCCTAGCTGACCTGAAGATACGGACTGCGGACTGCTTGGTGACGCCGTGGTTACTGAGCGTTTCTCTGAGGCGCAAGTTCCAGCCGCAAGTTGCTCGTTCCAGTCCTCGTCAAGGTCTCACTCTTCGTCGGCACCTCGCCCCCCCCAGGATCCGCTGCTACTCCTCACCCTGAGCTGTATGTTTACCATAGGCAGTGGACGGGACCGAAGCCCGAGCCGCTATGGCACGCCGTCCTCAGCTACCAAGCCTCCGTCCTGACTGACCATCCGAGAGAGTTCGGTGGAGGCTCCGCAGTGTTCTGCATCATGTCCCCCCTGTTCCTGACGGCAACGTTTGCAATGCTTGTGTGAATGCTGTATGAGTAAATTATGAAATTTTAGTGGGATTACATATTGATATGATAAACAATCTTATTAAAAGTAATATAACTTGACTGTGAAACATAGATAGATAAAATGACTCATATAATGATATAACATTTATCTCATGTAGTTGGTGACCTAAAGTACACTGCAGTAACTCATAGCCCCGGGGCCCAGTGAGCTCTTAATGCGGCCCTGGACCTGCTGCTAATGTTAAAACAGTTGTTACGCTACCGCTGTTGACACTGTGTTTTTCTTTCATGCATTGAGAGCTTATTGTGTTGTGTCTGCCCTAGTTTCAGTGCAGCCTTCGCTTTCATTGTGTTGAATATGCAAAGTTTAATGGGTCGGAGCTGATGTTTCATTGATCTAGCTTCGCCTATCAGATGCGAACACTCATTGGCTGACTGTCTTTCTCTCTCATGGCTGGTGTAGCTTGGCCTCACTTTCTCTGGCTTTATCTTCACTACTCTCACAGCGGATTTAATACAGTCCCCGCAGTGCCATACCTGACACAATGTTTTAGTTACTGCTCTCAAAAGGGAACGTCTCCGGTTACTATCGTAACCTCGGTTCCCTGAGAGGCCGGAATGATATATTGGGTTAGCCGTCGTGTTTGCTGTTCGACTAGCTGTGCAAGCGTTTAGTCGTGATTCTGACCCAATTGTCATGCCCGTGCATTTTATACTGCTCGTGAGCCTTTCAGAATTTGCATACTTTGCAAAAATTGGCCAGCTGTTCCAAGCCGGCATAAACCTATAAGATTTCAATAAAAGTGGAGAAGGGAGGAGCGTCATTGCTGAGACAATGTCTCGTTCCCGCCTCTCAGGAAAGCGAAGTTACTATAGTAACTGGAGACGTTCTAGAAATCCACGCATAAATCTTTTGCCTTTTACTAAAAATTTCCGTGGAGGGAACATTTGTGAATTTCTGGGATTTTGTACGCTCTGCTCACAACAGAGCTACTTGTGTTTGTTCAAAAGCAGGGGATGTTTTGTGTCTTGCTGTGAGTTCCTCAAGTGTGCACCGGCAGGTCGGCGCAGTGCATTTGGAGTCCAAGAAGGCCACCTCGACGAGGCCCAGGCCCAGGCAGGCTCACTCAGTACTCATAGGTCTCATATTCCAAGCTGGCGTAAGCCTATAATATTTCAACAAAGTGGAGAAGGGAGGAGTTCCCGCAGCGTCACAACTGACGCAGTGTTGAAGTTACCGCCTCTCGAAAGGGAACTCAAGATTTTTATGAACTTCCTGGAAGCTAAATGAACAAAACCTTCATCTCCTTGGATTGCAGGTGGATTCCTCCATAGGAGAGGGAGAGCTCCTCTTCCTGCCCCCCTTGGCCAAAATAAAAGGATTAAATAACAATAACTCCCATAATGGAAAGCATATTCAGTATGAAGTGACTTCTCAATGGTTGAACATACAAAACAGTGCCAGAGACACAGGAGTAAGAGCCAGTCCTCGTTAGTATAGTGGACAGTATCTCCGCCTGTCACGCGGAAGACCGGGGTTCGATTCCCCGACGGGGAGGCTTTTATTTGTGAAGGCCAAACACCTTGTACAAGCTCAGGCTTTACCGTGGAAACTTCTGATAAAGCGACCCAGAAAAGTAAGGTAAGTATCTTAAAAAGTACTTTCAAAAAGTGTTGGCAATTGGTTTATGAAAGGATTTTTTTAGGCATGTTTGGCCTGAGTTTTTGTTGCATTTCCACTGTTCTGACCAGCAGGGGTCACCAGACCATTTCACAAGATGTAAACAACACTGGTCCAGAAGCACTTCCTGTTTCAGTTTGTAACTGTTTTCTTTATTTCAAATGTAAAGAAAACATCTTAAAGATGTTTGTTTAACTTTTTGATTCAGTTTTAAATGTTCTGTTGGTTGTATTTTATCCCAGCTTTTATGTAGTGTTAAAAAACTGAAACAGGAAGTGCTTCTGGCCCAGTGTTTACATCTTAAGCTATAAAATCATTAGTTTATGGGAAACACTTTAATTTGTTAACATTAGTTAGCTACATTAATTAATATAAACTAAGAATGAACAATACATCTACAGCATTTATTAATCTTCATTTCCTAACATTATTCATATCAAATGTTGTATTTGATAACATTGGTTAATGCACTCATTGTGATCTAACATGAACAAAAGCCACTGTATTTTTTATTAACTAGCCTAATGTAACAAAGATTAATAAATACCGTAACAAATGTATTGCTCATTGCTAGTTAATGTTAGTAAATTTTATGTTAACAGATTAAACTTTATTGTAAAGTGTTACCAGTTTACGTTATCTTTTTAAGATCTTTGTTTAATACCAAGGGTTTTATTTGTGATGGTTTAATTAATGACACAATTTGTATAATAAAAAGGAAGTGGTTTAGTTAAGAAACTCTATTTAACTGACCTATCAATTTCTCCATTAAACAAGCTCAATGATTTAATTGGCTACAATTTATTTTATACAGACACTTCCTATTTAATGGTATTAGATGATTTGTTAAATGCATTTGAAAGATTTTAAGAAAGCATTTGCTGGTGACCCCTGCTGGTCAGAAAAGTAGAAATGCAACAGAAACTCAGGCCAAACATGCCTAAAACAACCTTTTACAAACCAATTGCAAACACTTACTTGAAAGTACTTTTCGAGAAACTAACCTTACTTTTCTGGGTCGCTTTATCAGCAGCTTCCACGATAAAGCCTGAGCTAATGCAATGTTTGGCCTTCATAAAGAAAAAGCCTCCCCGTCGGGGAATCGAACCCCGGTCTTCCGCGTGACAGGCGGAGATACTGTCCACTATACTAACGAGGACTGGCTCTTACTCCTGTGTCTCTGGCACTGTTTTGTATACTCAACCGTTGAGAAGTCACTTTATACTGCACATGCTTTCCATTATGGGAGTTATTGTCATTTAATCCTTTTATTTTGGCCAAGGGGGGCAGGAAGAGGAGCTCTCCCTCTCCTATGGAGGAATCCACCTGCAATCCAAGGAGATGAAGGGTTTGTTCATTTAGCTTCCAGGAAGTTCCTAAAAATCTTGAGTTCCCATTCGAGAGTGGTAATTTCAACATTGCGTCAGCTATGACGCTGTGGGAACTCCTCCCTTCTCCACTTTTATTGAAATTGTATAGGTTTATGCCAGCTTGCAACAGCTGGCCAACTGTTGCGAAGTATGTAAATTCTGACAGGCTCGCGAGCAGTATAAAATGCATGGGCGTATGTATTAAATCCCACCGTAAGAGTAGCCGACGAAGAGCGAGACCTTGACGAGGGCTGGAACGAGCAACGGGGCATCATGTGACTCATAGCCTTTGTGCACTTCTGCGCCTCAGAAAAACGCTCAGGCGTCACCAAAGAGACCAGAGGGAGTGATTGGAGCATTTAAGAGTGCCTCGCAGTCCGTATCTTCAAGTCAGCCAGGGTTAAATACAGGTACCTGTTAAGGATGACCATGAACCTCATGAAGTGGCCAATGGCGTAGGCAGAGTGGTTTGTAACCATGAGCACAAAGTCCACAGTCCTTTCATAAAATACAGAGCGGATGCTGCTTCACCAGCTGAAGCATAGGCTTTGAACCATGAACCGTGAACTTGCACGGCATCGACTGCAGGCTGAGATCCGCGCCCAGAAACTAAAGGGTGGACACAGGTGCACGGTGACGGTCTCATTGACTGGGGGGGATGCGCATATAGCTGTGGGCTTCCACCCCGCAACACAGGGAGAAGACAGCCTGTGTGGCAGTGTGCACACGCGCGGATTGTGTTGCAGACTACGACCCCAACATGTGCTTGTGGACAGCGTGGAAGAACAGAGTCCTCCTTCTCGAAGCAGCCAAGTGGCCCAACTGGAGATACCAGGAATCCAACTTACTCTAGGTAGGCTCATCCGGGGCATTCCACGTCGAGTCCAGCACATCCCACCTGCTTCTCAAGTGCACACCGGCAGGTCGGTGCAGTGCATATGGAGTCCAAGAAGGCCGCCTCGGCGAGGGCCAGGCCCAGGCAGGCTCACTCAGTACCCATAGGTGTCGGGCGGGTCGATGGGGCCTGCACAAATCCTGCAATGGTTATTGGATTGCAGGTGCATAGGAGAGGGAGAGCTCCTCTTCCGGCCCCCCTTGGCCAAAATAAAGGGCTTAAATAATAAAAACGCCCATAATGGAAAGCATATTCAGAATTAAGTGACTTCTCAACGGTCGAGTATACAGTGCCCTACCGCTCTGAGACACAGCACTATCAGTTATAGTGGACAGTAGGGCTGCACGATTAATCGCACGATATTGTTATGCGCATGTAATCAATAAAGCCGGTTCCTTGATTAGTAGTAAATCACCTTCACATGCTTTCAGATGGACGATATGAGTGTTGAATTAACACTCAAGGGTGTTAAAGTTAATGAGATAATTAAGTGATTAATTTAGTGATGATTGAGCATTATTGAAGACACCTGATGATCACAAGCAGAATCACCGAAGGAGAAAATCACAAATTGTAAGCCACCGTTATGGAGATCAGTGTTTGCTTTAGTTGGGCTCTTGACCCTTAAACTTTCACTTTAAACTTTGTTTGTCTGCTGTTATTGATTTATAACGTTTAAATGAACATAGACAAGCATGATCTGATAGTGTTGATAATGTTGGTAAACATATTTAGATGATCTAATTTAACTTATTAGCAACAGTTTAGTGGTTCTACAGCATATGATAATTGTGTTTTTCTTGTAGTCCAAAAAATTGTTAAAAAATTATTTTGATCAAATCACTTTCTTCTTTATTTAGAAACACAGACATCAATAATCAGCCTGTGTATCTCAATCGTGGTGAAAAAATTAATCCTTGTTGCCACCAATCACAACTCAAAAATGGCTCCCATCATGCATTGCGGTATGAATAAATTATGATCTGAATTGTCTATGTAATTTACTTTTCTTAATTGAATATTCTGCTCGTCATCATAATTGAGATGTTGACTGAGTCTTGACGTCTGTATGTGCCTTAGGGAAAGATTTTTTTTTAACAAATTTTAAGAAATCCTTTATATTATATCTTATATTCTAAACATTCATGCAGAAACACATTCATACTGTAACTAATAGCATAAATCTCAACATTTAGTTCATATGATGAATGTTATAATTTAACAAACACCATCACAACACTCTTTTCTTTGTTCATCTGGCAGGTATAACCCATATACAGCAACCGAACAAAATATAAACTTAAAGGGTTAGTTCACCCAAAAATGAAAATTAAGTCATTAATTACTCGCCCCAATGCTGTTCCAACCCCGTAAGACCTTCGTTCATCTTCGGAACACAAATAAAGATATTTTTGATTAAATTTGAGAGCTGTATCAGTCCTACATAGACTGCCTAAGGGACTGCCTCTTGACGGCCCAGAAAGTCAATGAAGAAAATGTTTAAATATTCCGTGTGACTAGTGACTACAGTGGCTCAACTATAAGTTTATCAAGCGACGAGAATACTTTTTGTGCGAAAAAACAAACAAAAATAACGACTTTATTCGACTATTCCTTTTCTTCCTTGTTGGCCTGAAACGAGACTTCCTTAGATTTCCACGACGCATGCGAGAGAACTGAACTGAGGTAGTTGAAGGAGATCGCAATTCTCGCGCATGCGTCGTGGAAATCGTTTTGAAGTCTCGCCTGTCACGTGTAAGACTGGGGTTCGATTATCCGTGGAAACTGCTAATAAGGCAACCCACAAAAGTATGGTTAGTTTCTTAAAAGGTACTTTCCAGAAAGTGTTGGCAATTGGCTTATAAAAGTGTTTGGCCTGAGTTTTTGTTGCATTTCCACTGTTCTGACCAGCAGGTCACCAGGTGTGGCGCTTCGCACGCTTCAACAGTGAATTATTTTGTGAAGCACTCGGTTCAATTGATTCAAAGCTTTGCAAAATGATTCACTGTTGAAGTGCCACACGCTGGTGACCCCTGCTGGTCAGAACAGTGGAAATGCAACAGAAATTCAGGCCAAACATGCCAAAGGGCCGTTACATAGTCAACGCGAGCTACGCGAGCAAGCAACGCGAGTGACGCTCTCCCTTTCATAGTGTAAAAGCAGATGCAAGCGTCAAGGGCGATGCGTAAAATGCAATACACCGGTCACGCAACAGGGGGTAGTAGATTTTTCACTGCAAACCTGAAAAAGCGGTGAAGCTCGTGAAGGCGTGCGTGGCTCTCCACAACTTTCTGGCATCCACTGAACGTTCCAGATACATGCCCGCCGCCTTTGTGGATGCGACGTCTGACACCGGAGAGGTCCAGCCTGGAGAGTGGAGGCAGCACGTTGTGGGGGACCAGAACATGGTCGCCGGACCACGGTTTTCGGTTGGCAGCAGCAGACCCTCCCGGAGAGCGGCACTTGTCAGGGAGCAGCTGGCTGATTACTTTTTATCAGATGCTGGCGTGTTTCCCCACCAATACAGTGTGCTACGATTGGGTAGCACTGACAAATAAATTGATAAAAGTTCGATTTGAAGCATGAGTTTTTTATTATTATTTAACACTTTACACATTTTAACTTATTTTGGTATTATGTGAAAACCATAATTTGGTATTTTTTAAATTATGTAAAAACCATTACACATTTTAACTAATTTGGTATTTCATTAATTCATATCCATAAACCATTAATTCATATAACCAGGCTGGTAAATTTGTCACGGGCACTTTTCCAGTCCGTTTTCACCTGATTCTGTCTTTCCCATCGCGATTGCAACCTCTCTCCAGGCATTTTCCATCGCAATTTTATTTGAGTGTACTAATTGTGATGAACTGTCGTATAAATGCGGATGAACGCGTATAAGCTCGTATAATTTTTCCTCCTCGACCGCCATTGTATTCAAACCTTCTTCTTCTGTTAACATGATATATTTGAATAAATGTACAATTCTTGCAATGTCGCCCCCACCGATAACGCATAGTATGGGCTATATGCACGCATAAATTCCGCATTTGACGCAAGGATGGTCGTCCATTTCCGGTTGTGGAGATTAAAGCGGGGGAAACCGAGGAAAATGGGATTATGGCAGAGTCTTCAAAATTTACTGTCCTCCAGTCTTTGAAATGAAACATACGTTTAGATTTTTATAGTTATATTTATTTAATATAATTTTTAAAAGAAGCATAAACACAACGAGGGGTGTCTGTTTTATCTGTTTTTGTGACTAACGTTTCTCATGGAGTATAAAATTCAATATAAATTCTCAGTATTGCATTGGACTCTACGATCGGCGGAAGTTATCGAGCATCCCTAATGTTTCACCGGAAATACCGCCGTGCATAGAGCCCATCGCGTGCATCATTCAGTGCGTCGCGTATCGGACGACACATTTGGCTACGCATCGACGCATAATGGCGGCCAAAGCTAGCGATGCATGCGGACGCGTATGCGTACAGATGCGTTAACGGCCTTAAGGCTGATTTATACTTCTGCGTCGAGGGTACGCCGTAGTGTACGGCGTTGGCTACGCACGTAGGCGACGCCGTTGTGAGCATTTATACTTCTGCGCTCAGGTATTGGTTGCTCTGCAGTACTGCTCCGAAACGCTAGGAGGCGGCGGAGGGTTTTAATGTTCCACTGTGTTTAGATTCCTCGCGGCTAGATTACTACAAGCAATAGCGACTGAAAGAGAGTGGATTATGTTGGAGTTGGAGCTTATTGGGGTGAAAAAACAGTTCATTTTAGTGAAATTACTAAAACTGAAAGGCAGAAATGAGAGAAGACGTCGGAGGAGAAGGTACGTGCGGAAATGCGTATGAGGAAATACGATGCTACCAAGCCGACCAATCACCGATCTTGCGGTCCGCGTCGTCGCGACGTGTAGTTACATTTTTGAAGAGGTGCGCGTCAGGCAACGCGGAAGGGTACGCGGTATGGGACGCGTCTGTGCGTATGCTACGCCGTACCTACTGCGCGCACCCTACGCAGAAGTATAAATTGGCCTTTATAACAACCTTTTAGGGCCGTTACATAGTCAACGCGAGCTACGCGAGAAAGCAACGCGAGTGACGCGAGCAACGCGCTCCCTTTCATAGTGTTAAAGCAGACGCAAGCGTCACGGGCGATGCGTAAAATGCAATACACCGGTCACGCAACAGGGGGTAGTAGATTTTTCACTGCAAACCTGAAAAAGCGGTGAAGCTCGTGAAGGCGTGCGTGGCTCTCCACAACTTTCTGGCATCCACTGAACGTGCCAGATACATGCCCGCCGCCTTTGTGGATGCGACGCCTGACACCGGAGAGGTCCAGCCTGGAGACTGGAGTGGAGGCAGCACGTTGTGGGGGACCAGAACATGGTCGACGGACCACGGTTTTCGGTCGGCAGCAGCAGACCCTCCCGGGAGAGCGGCACTTGTCAGGGAGCAGCTGGCTGATTACTTTTTATCAGATGCTGGCGTGTTTCAATAGGCTACAGTGTGCTACGATTGGGTAGCACTGACAAATAAATTGATAAAAGTTCGATTTGAAGCATTCGAGTTTTTTATTATTATTTAACACTTTACACATTTTAACTTATTTGGTTTTATGTGAAAACCATTACACATTTTTTTATAATTTGGTATTATTTAAATTATGTAAAAACCATTACACATTTTAACTAATTTGGTATTTTAATTAATTAATTCATATCCATAAACCATTAATTCATATAACCAGGCTGGTAAATTTGTCACGGGCACTTTTCCAGTCCGTTTTCACCTGATTCTGTCTTTCCCATCGCGATTGCAACCTCTCTCCAGGCATTTTCCAACGCAATTTTATTTGAGTGTAGCCTACTAATTGTGATTGTGAATTCTGTCGTATAAATGCGGATGATATAAATGCTGGTATAAGCTCGTATAATTTTTCCTCCTCGCCCGCCATTGTATTCAAACCTTCTTCTTCTGTTAACATGATATATTTGAATTAATGTACAATTCTTGCAATGTCGCCCCCACCGATAACGCATAGTATTGCGCGCATCAGTGCGTCGCGTATCAAAAACTAGGACGACACATTTGGCTACGCATCGACGCATAATGGCGGCCAAAGCGTAGCGATGCATAGCCATGCGGACGCGTATGCGTACCGATGCGTTGACTATGTAAAGGCCATTAATTACAAACGCTTTTTTTGAACATAAAATCTCTCACTAATAGATAACAGCAGCTGAAGTTTGCTGTGATTACATATAATTATTTGAACTTTATACACGTTTGTCTTACACACAAAATAAACAAACTGGGTAGGCCAACTACAAACAAACAGCATTGGCATTAAGTTCTTGATCAAATAAACAATTACGTCAAAAAATATACATTCAAAATATACAAAAATAGTACATAATTACAAATTCAGGTCCAAAATGTTTGTACGCGAATGTCATAGACATAACTAAATGGCTACTAAAGCCAGCGCTGGCATTTGTTTACGTCCTTGATAAACTAAAACATTACGCCTGAAATTATACATGCAAATACATTTTAAATGATTAAGTCTTACTTACAGGTTGTGGCCCAACAACTGCAGCCTCTGGTTTTAAAGTTGGAACTGCTTCATGTTTTAGTAACCTTGTTGAATCACTGAATTCGTGGAGATTCTGGAAGCTGTCTTCACAAATAACACACTTTCGACAACAGCTCTCCACTATAACTCTTCCTCTTCGACATAGCCGCAGAAATATGGCCATGCTCCCTTTTTTGCATATTCCAGAGGGAGAGTTGATGTAAATTTATGGGTTAGTAACTAACATGGGCGTAGGAGCCATTATACGATGGATTTTGTTTTGCATTGCCTGCCTATCTCTGCCAATTTTGGAGTCTCCCAATTAATCCATTCTGCAACTTTTAAACACATAATTCAATTTTGAAAAACGACCGGTTTTCTTCAGCTGTCATCAGTCGACCATGATCGCGGCATCGCGCACCGCTCGCGCATGCGCATCTAGGTGACACGGATAAATGTAGTTCCAGAAGTGTACAAAGTGCCCTGACCTTGAATGACAAGGTAAGGAAAATAACACTAAACCAAAATTAAATAACCAAGACTTGGTTGGTATTTTTCTCAGGAGATGTTTTGAGCATTTATTTCATACACCGGATTATCAGCAAACTGCCAAGAGAACTGCTAGCTGGCTACTCAAAATAAACTAGCAATCTATTCAGTCAGCATATTTGTGTTTGATCTGTGTGAAAAAACTTGAAATATAATTGCTAGACCTACTTTTAGCTACCAAGCAACCTTCCCACAAGGGATAGATTGATTTTATTTTATAGTATTTTATAGTTAATGGAAATCAAATCAACCATTAATTTGAGTTAATCAGTACATGACTGATTAACAGTAATGTAAATGCTAAATGCCCTAATACATATTGATACAACAATGCAATGCTCTTAACCTCTTAACCATGACACCAAGCAAATAATGTAATAACACTTACGTTTTAACTGTATTAGCTGGCAATTATGACGATTTTTTCTCAAACGTTTTATTTAATCCAAAAGTGAAATTCCAATTTGCACAAAATGAAACCAAACACTGATCATGCAAACATTTACCACAGATATCAAACGTATCCATTACATGATTGTCACATCACATAGCCATAGGTGTGTGTGTGTGTGTGTTTATGTTATGTTTTATGATATGACTAGAAACTGTTACAACGGTTACACTTAAAATGGTAATTTCACAGAATTGCTAGAGCTTTGTGCTGAATAAATAGTCTTACATACACATTTGTGATATATTCTCTGTACGTCTGGATATAGTTTACATATAATCTCAGGAATGTAGCTCTAAAAGGAGTTTATATACAATTTCAGAGGTGGTTTATTCATGCCTCACCCCAAATACGTGGAGAAACAATTCAGTTTGATTGGCTATTGTGTATCTTCATACCTGTAATTCAGAATATATGCAAATATAACTAGCTTTGATTAAAAAAAAAGTTACTTGACAATACACCTTATTAATGATGATGCATGTAAAAATATATAAAATACACAGACGTTTCAGTGTAGTTTCAGGGTCTTTTCTGATTTGGACTGGAAAAAGTTCTCAGGCAGGTCAAGACATGTTTCTGTAACCAAAATCTAAAAAAATAAAAACAAGTTTCCTATATAAAGATGCCGTAACAGTGTTCACGTATCAAATGTCTGCGCCTCATTTACAGTCACATGTAAAAGGGCAATTTCACAGACAAATATAAAAGTTAAAACATATTTACATGTGATATGGATAATCACATAAGACTTCAATTGATCCCACTATATATTTGGTTGTGTTTTAACAGCTGATGGCACACGTGCGTGGCTGCGGGCATCAGCCGGGCTTCTTCCTGTGCTCTGAGATGGCGCTCCACAGTTTACACAGGACTCCACCTCTACAAACACAAGAAAAAACACAATTAGACCCAACCACCCTAAAGTGAACAGGAATTATGTTGTGCGTGTCTCCGGAGGACCACGTTTGCATAAACAGAAATGAATTTCTCATTTCTCAGATAACGTAATATAAAATGTGTCTAAGCATCGGGAACTTGCAGCAAGCCGAACAATGATGAGTAACTCACTCCACTGTTTTATAGAAGCCTATATTGCAAAAGATTACATTTAACAACAGGTTATATTTTCAATGCGTTTCCGCGCCTCACGTGTCATTAAGCAACATTTCTAGAGCAGCAAATCATCATATTAGAGCGATTTCTAGAGGATCATGTGATGCTGAAGACTGGAATAATGATGCTGAAAATTAAGGTTTGATCACAGGAATAAATTACATTTTAAATTATTAAAATTGAACACAGTTATTGTAAATTGTAATGCTGTAATATTTAATATTATAGTGTTTGCTGTATTTTTGACTAAATGAACTCAGCCTTGGTGAATCATCTTTCAAAAACATTGGCCTGAAATATTTGAATGGCCGTGTAACAATTTAATGTGAAATATAACCTATGCATGCTTATGTCTTTTTAAAATAAGAATACATTACAGAATATCAGAGTTGTTCCCATACCGTAATCTCAAAGTCTTCAAGTCGTCTCTGGTGACGTAACGAAGGATGTCATCTAGACTGTAATCTTCGGCTATCACCTATGATATTGAGAGAACATAAACCGTTACCTGTTGATTACAGACAATATAATGAAGGACCAGATGTTTTAAAATATTCGGAGGCCAAAGTGAACAGATTTTCTGTGTATTACTCTCTCTATGGAGTCTGCATCCGCCCCGTGGAGTTTCAGCCAGTCCAGAAGTTCCCGGTGTCCGTCTCCTTCAAATGAACTATTTGTGTTCGTGAGGTGCACAGGAACATCTGCCATAAACACACGGTAACAAATTAGGGATTTGATACATGGCAAAAGATTACCAAAGCAGCATGTTAAGATCAATATTCAAATAAAGACAGTCGGCACAACACTGAATATTGTCCAGTGAGAGAATGTAACCGCAAGATTCTGGAAGAAATACAGTGCCCTAAAATGTATTAGTTTTACTCAGTGACGTTTAAGCAGCTGGATTATTAGTGAGAGTCTCATGTCTGTGATACTGACCAATGAGCTGAACTGACAACCCAACATCATAGCTGAAAATAAGGGAGATTTCCTGGAATCCATCCCCAAAATAAGGGATTTTTTTTACACGATTCTTACTTTAAAAATAAAGCACTAATCATTAAAAGTCTAAAGAGTTTATAACTAACCTATACATGTGTGAGAGAGAAAGAGACCGTGTTTCATTTAAAGAAAAAAAACCTACATTTGGGTTAGCGGTGTGTTGCTCTTGCCTTTACGACAACAATTTCAACTGTTATCACCATCTTCCAAAATCCGCAAAACAGGGATGTGGGCTGTCTGTTTATTTCAATAACATTTACACATTTTGTGTAGCTTTAAAGAGCCTATATTTAGCCTGATGGTGGACTGTCACTCAGAAGACACACTTGTTATTGTAGCCTAATATCCTCTAATAGGCCCAAAACGTTTTTTTTTTTTTTTTTTTTTCAAAAGTTTTTTTCTTTCTTCTTTATGTAATCACATTGTTAAGAGCATAAGAAACTAATGAATATATATATATATATATATATATATATATAGGACTCGATTGTTTTAAAAAAAATGTCATGCAATTATATATAGGCAAAAATAATGGCAATATTCGAAAATCGATAATTATTATTATTTGTTTAAATTACATTGATATCTGAATTTATGTAAAAACCTAGACTTTCAAACATCAAAATGTAATTTATTAAATGTAATGTATTCGTGTACAAAATGATTCGTGTACAAATATAAACATCGTTTTCAATTTATTTTTATTTATTTTTGCCTGGAAACGCTTTCAATACGCTTGCTTGAAAAATAGGCGTCAGTTCTATTTCTAGCATGCGCGCGTTTTCTGGAGATGCGCGTGTGTCACGCAGGCAAGCTCTAATCTGTTAACATTAAAGAGCCAAAATAAAAACGAACACGCCACGCAGCCAGTGTGTCTCCTGCCTATAACATCCGAGGATAAACGACTTCAAGCCGAATCTGTCCGAGCTTACGTCTCACACAATCAGAACGTAAAAATACGGGGTATTTAAAATTCGTGAGAAACCCGGAAAAAACGGGAGGGTTGACAGCTATGCCCAACATCCTACTCACATACTGCACGATCCAAGCAATTTCCTCAGAACGTTTAATTTAATAAAACTAAATTACTTAAGACAGTGGAGGCAGGCAGTCTGTGTTTGTTGAATTGTTTTTCTCACGAAAGCTGTGCATGGATACATGCTTTCCACAGAGTACTTTTACATATCTGTGATATTAGACTGTTCATTCCCAGCTGTTTTTCATGTTGACGCTCACAGCATACGCAGCTGTCATTTACATTCATACAAACACAAATGATGGTGTGCTGCTATAAATGCTCACACAAATGTTAAGGCATCAATGAAACATGATCATCGAAGTAGGCAGTCTTTACACACTGAACAGATTGTAGTTTATAGTAATTCCAGCCGTATACAGTGAAGAGAAATGTCATTTCACTAGGTGTGCAGCGCATAATAAGGACACCAAGATGAGGAAAACAACATACTTGAAGTTACGTAGCAAGAAAGAAAATATACCAAAAGACAGCAGAAATATTAATAATAATAATTAAAGCTGCAAGCAGCATTTATTAGTGTTCAAGCAGTTCAGGCCTTTAAGCACAAAAGCATCAAAAGGCATTCAATTTTATTTAACATGCATTTATCCACCGACATAATAGATGTAAAACACCAATTACAATCAATACAGGCAATTTAACATTGGAAATACATGGTTTTAAAGCTTTTTAACAGTTATAGTGCCACCTATGGTCCGATCTCCATGCTTCTTCGGCATGTTATGAGACATACAGTATGCTCATCAATTTTCCTTTAGGATCTATATGATTTTGGGTGCATTTTGTCCCACCCCTTTTGTAAATGACCCTGTTACAGCCAATCAAAAGCAAAATTTCGACTTTTCTTTCAATAATTATTTGATCTAGAGAGTCCAAAGAATAGGCCTAGACTGGTTTGGTTCCAATCGGGCTCATACTCTGATAGGTTCTCCTCAATTTGAGGCCCTACCATTTGACAAAGTTTCAGAGCTCCAGCCCTTACGGTTTGGGCTGCACGATGCGTTTTAGGGGATTTTTTTTTTCTTTCTAGCAAATACAATAGGTTTTCAGCACTTCGTGCTTGAACACCTAAATATAGCTGCAAGCAGCCATTATCGGAGCCAAGCACAAACACAACATCAAGTGTCAGACCAACTGTAACGAGCAATTAAAGACATTTTAAGATTATTTTAGGCTAAATCACTAATATAATCATTAATAAAATGATTTAATGGTATGTCACTTTTAACCAATAGGTGGCACAGTTACGAAACTGATGTAGTGTGGTCAGAGTGAGGTGATTTTGGTGTTAATATGTCAATGCACTTCAGAGATAAAGCCTGAATAGTCATTTTGGCATGATGCCTTAACTTGGAGACGATTCGATTAGATTTTGGTGAAAATCGCACAAACGGTCTAGATAGAAGTTCGGTTTTAAAGGAAAATAAAGATGGTGGACAGGAAGTTTGGCTGACTATGGCAAAATTGGTATCCATGCATCTATTTTTCGGCATAACCCAAGGAATCTATTAAGACCAGTGCCATTACAATAGGTAAATTTGGGCATTAGTATATAGCAAACAACCTTTGTCTCCGAACAGTGGTTTCGTCTCGATGTTGGCAAACGTTTTTATGCGCTAAATCACAACATTACACAAACTAAAAGGCGAAACCTAGCATGTTTGGTATCGTTGGACTCGGCAAAGATTCAGTAATTAAGGAATTCCTGTGAAAATTGGCACAATAAATAACATTAATAATAACTATTAATTAGGGCTGTGCAAAAGTTAATTGCGATTAATCGCATCCAAAATAAAAGTCTGTGTTTACATAATATATTTGTGTGTGCTGTATATAATTATTTTGTATATATAAATACCTATGCATGCATGTATATATTTAAGAATTATTTGCGGTTAAATTCTGTATATATTTATAAATACATAATCTATATTATATAAATATAAATATTTTATATATGAATAACATATTTTCTTAAATATATACATGCATGTGTGTGTATTTATTAGGGGTGGCACGGTACATGAAAAAACACCCGAACCGTTCGGTTCGCTTGTCTCGGTTCGGAGCGCGTGTGCGTCTCACGGTTCGACGCATGCGCAATGTAACCTCGTGCACGTATGTGACGTGTGTTTTCTTTTCGCGCGACATAAACTTGTTCGACTTGGACCGGCGCTCATCAATAACATCAATCTAGCGCGATTCGGCTCCGTATGCATTCATCACTTTCGCGGTATTTGATGTCATTACCGATCGCTCTGTGCAGCGCCGGTTCAAGTTAATAAACAAGCCAGTAAAAGTGGAGTATGGAGCGCTGCAGGTCACGGCACGCGGAGAAATGGCAAGTGGGAGAGATGAGGGAGTTGGAGGATGCGCCAGCGTCGTATAAGTCTATGGTATAAGTCCGGTGTGTGGGAACATTTTGGATTTCATGTTATGATATTTTAATTTAACTACAGTGGCACTTTATGCATAGATAAGAGCTTCAGTCATACGTTTCCAAACCCTGCACTTTAATTTTAAGTGGAAAAAAGTACCCTCACATTTTGGGAATAGAAGCATTGTTGATACTGTTTTTGTGTTGAGGTTGAATTTAAATTTCACTTTATGTTTATGGCCTTTGCTATTGCTATAGCTTAATTATCTATAGGCAATGAGGTTTCATGTATATTGACATTTAAAAGACAGTGTTTTAAGAGTTCCTCTCTTTTTCTTTTAAAAGATAGAATTTTGGTAAGAGCTACAAAAGTTAGCAGTTGATACATGAAAGTTAATTTCTTTGTGTAAATAAGATTTATGTGATAAAAATGCACAAGTTCTTGTAGAGATAGTGATACACATTCTCCTTTTTTGCCAAATAAACAAAAAGCATGTCAATTTCTTCTCTCTTGCTGTATCTAAATCTGAGATGAAATCTAAAATTCAGTTTGTGCATGATTGCATGAATATAATATATATTTTTTAATACTGTATCCTAAAGTGTGGATAATTAAGCTATATATCACATGCTGAAGTACATTTCTGGAGTGTTAAAGATTAAAAGAAAAAATAACAAGAACCGTACAGAACCGAAAACCGTGACCCTAAAACCGTGATACAAACCGAACCGTGGGTTTTGTGAACCGTGCCACCCCTAGTATTTATATATACAAAATAATCATATACAGCACACACAAATATATTATGTAAACAGAGACTTTTATTTTGGATGCGATTAATCGTAATTAACTTTTGCACAGCCCTACTATTAATTAAGGCCCACACTGAGATGTGGTTTGCACTGTTTATGGCAGTACAGTCATGAGTCATCAGGGTGAACAACAGTGGGCTGAACCTGAGTTTCTATTCTTTCAAACATATTACAGTGTGTCTCAGCGCAAAAATACCCTCAGTTTTAGAGAACACAGGGGAATTTAAGCAGCAGTGGGACAAACAGGCTAAAAGACAGACTGATATTTAACCAGCAGGCATTTTCATTGCAGTCTGTAGCTCGGAATACAGAGTGTGTCTATATATGTGTGTGTGTGTGTGTGTGTGTGTGTGTATAAATGCGCAAATCAGACTCACCGACAGGCCCGGATCGACACTTCAATAGTTTGATCTCTTGTTCTCTCTCCTCCAGGACTTGCTGTAGGATGGCCTGATATTCTCTCTCTTTCTCTATCAATTCCTCCAACAACCTGGAGCACACAAACACACTCATGTCTAAGTATATAACCGTCCAGTGTGCTACAGTATGACACATGATAAACATGCAAATACACATAACACAACTTGCACATGCTCTGAAAAGCTGGGATTATGGTTAATCATAGTCCAATAACTGCTGAATTTTAAAGGAATACTTCCGCAAATAATACAAAGAGTCCATATTCACATTTCTCAGTCAAACATTTAAAATGCACCCAAAAAAACATGACTTTCATAAATATAATTCAAAGTCAAATCTGCACGAATTTTGAGTCTTCAAAAAGTTTCAGCACCATAAAAGGTTGCAAGACAAACACGACCCATTGCGGTTTAGGGTCGTATGGCAGGGTGCAGGGATGTGATTTTTACATTTTTACACACACTTAGCTTGTTAGCCTGGGGTTAAAGCACTGAACACGTGTAGAAATCGCCGTTGAATTGGTGTAATGTTGTTATGATGTTACTAATGTTAACAAATGAGACCTTATTGTAAAGCGTTAGCCATATTTTCTACATGCTATTAAATGCTTGCTTAATTTCTTGTGCAATTTTCTTCCAGATTTATTAGTTATTTATGAATCACCATTTATTTGTGTTAAAGCTTATTACTATTCATGTTATATTATAGTGAAGGGGTGGATGTATAAGTAATGAGTGATTATAATCGAGGTATTGATGTGTGTCCTATACGTTGAGTGACTTCTGTGGAGATTTTACGTACAGTAGTTACCAGTGTGATTGCTGAAATGTTGTTTTCATCTAATGCTTGCTCATTTAGCCCAGCATCCAGAGATGAAATATGGACTGTGTTTGTGTTTGGGAAAGGTCTTCAATGTGTTAAGGTCGTTGAAGCCAATAGTTTAAGTCACCATTTCTTTGTTAAAGCCTTCCCAGATAACAAACTGACATTCAATCAACGTGGAAATTAGGGGTGGTTAATCTGTCTGATTTCCCGATTCGATTCGATTACGATTATTGAAGTCCCGATTCGATTACAGTCGATTTTCGATTATTAACGATTCTCGATTACCGATTATTGATTTTCCATTTCACAACAGTAAACGAAAATACACTAGATCAACATGTGATTTTATTAGCAGCAGCAACATTTTGGTATTAATTGCACTTTTTATTTGTTTGATATTCATTGAAAATATAATGATGGTTAGTGAGGACATGCAAACATGCTTGTTGTCTACTACTTAGGCAACTCATTATCTTTACATTTATTAACTTTAATTTTTTTTTTCAAAAGCAATTTTGTTGCATTATAATGCAAATGCACCTGGTTCTATTAATTGACAGCATTAAAATGTATTTTGTGATTTCCTTCAATTGAAAATATTTGAAGCAAGTTTGGGGGACTTGAAGGGCACCCGATTCAGAGAATCACCTAGAAATTCAAAAGAACAGCATTTATCTGAAATAGAAAGCTTTTGTAACATTAAACAATACCGTTCAAATGTTTGGAGTCGGTAAGAATTTTTATTTAATTTTTTGGGCAAAAGAAAAAAAGAAATCTATACTTTTATTCATCAAGGATAAATTAAGTTGATCAAAAGTTAAAGTACAAGACATTTATAATGTTACAAATCGATTATCTGAATCTTTTGTGTGTGACTATAAATAATTTGCTTTAAAAGTACAAATTAATGACCCATAAAGAATTAATGCACAATATATTTTATTAACATTACAAAGAACGACCAGGAAAATAAATGTGTGCTTGAACTAGCATACTTGTAGTAAATAAATAATATAACGACTGGTGCAGCCGAGTGTTTTTCCTCCTCTGGCTGGAAAGGTGTCATATATGGCTTATCATATTTGTCGTGTTTCCGTCATTGGTTTTATTCCACAAAGCGTACAACTAGTGCGGCTCTTGTCCAGCTCCTTTCCCCCTTCAACTTCAGAAGCCAAAATATTTCCACACGTCAGCTTTTAACCTAACAAGGAAAGTGTTTGGATCTCGCGTGCCATCTCATCTCTGTTATGTGCACGCCACAGACGGTCCGGCCACTGCACTTCCGCGCTTCAGAGTTCCGTCTTTCGCGTTCCGTCAATATTACGTTATTATAAGTACATATAAAATTTTTTTTTTTTAAATCGATTTTTTGACATGTGTGAATCGATTCAGGATCGTCCACGTCCGCATCGCGATTTTCTTCCCCACCCCTAGTGGAAATATGACATCGAAACAACGTTGATCTGACATTGTTTTGCTCATCGAATTAACGTTGAACCAACGTCAGACGCGTCATTCTTTCAAAACGAACGGAAAATAAACTTGAAATCAATGTTGTTTTAACGTTATGAAAGCAACGATTTTCATTTAGCTTTGAAGAATGCCGCGTCTGACGTTGGTTCAACGTTAATTCGATGAGCAAAATCAACGTTGTTTCGATGTCATGAGAGACGTCGTTTCCACGTTGATTCAATGTCAGTTTGCTGTCTGGGTTATTTTCCAGTTAGACTGAAGTCTAGCTATCCTTGAGAGAAAGAAGGCATTATCTCGATGTTTTGAGACGACTCTCCTGTTTATGGTTAGAGCCTGGCCTAATCCAACCTTGGAAAAGCTGTGTGTTAGTCTTCTCGGTTACAGGCTAAGGAACCACAGGCATTATGGGAGATTGAATGAGTTGTTGTTCTGGACATGTTGGCGCCCAGCAATCCAGATCTGAGACCTGGAAGGTCACGACGTGCCTAACTTCAGGGTCCGAGTGTCATCCGCATAATCCATGGAGATATGCTTCCGTCTATCTGCATATGTGTGGAAAATTAATACGTTTATCTATTTCTTAGCCAATCAGAAACTGCAACCTGAAGCAAGGACGTACCTTAGACCTTGGTGAAGGGTATAACTGCTGTGTGTGTGTGGTGCGGAGCGGCCTACAAACTCCTGTGTGAGTCTTGAAGCTGAAATTCTGCTGATGAAACTGAAAAACTATCTTAATTTATTATAATTCTGACTCCGGGTCTTCCTTCAAACATCTGGTCCTTAGGTCCTAAACTGTGACCCTGACAATAGTAAATTGCAGTAAATATGATTTTAAAAAATTGTTTACAAACACTGGTTGTATTTTTTAATATTCCAACAGCCATGTGCACATGTGAAAGACTAGTTAATTCACTTTATGTGCTTTAGACATGTTAATCATCCACGATATTATGTGCTTTAATAACAGAATTGTACATCAGAGATGGGGACTCGAGTCTGAGACCCAAAAGACGCGTCAGCAACCTGTTTTCGTGCAATTATTGCTTTTTAAATCTAAATTCATTTGAATGTATTTCTATTTTCTTTTATTGGCGCATACGTTGGGGAAGCGTATGATATGATAAGCTGCATGTCCCCCGCCCTTTGTCATACTGTGCATGAGACAGAGCGTATTTAGGCCACGCCCACAGCGGGGGGAAACAATCCAATCGTCTCCATGGACTTTGCGTCTGTAGATTTCTCATAAATTCAACAAAAGTTGGCATTGTAAATCATCCCGATCTGCACCGTCATCACAGACACCGCTAGAAAGCTCTCTCTCTCTCTCTCGCTCTCCTGTACAATGTTGTCACATCCAAATATGGTCATTTCCTTTTAATCAGCAACCAATCGCGAAAGTAAAAGGGGGATTTAACTCTAAATGAGCAATCTCATTGGCCTGATGGAAATCTTTAGATCCCGTTTTGCGTTTTCTCAAATGACTTTTCTCTCAAACTCCAAGTCTGAAATCTCCACTTCAGTAGCACCGATATACCAAACCTAATACACCAAACTGTCCAGTCATGTACCTAGTTTTATTATGAAGACTATTACAGATGAATTTGTAAATATATTATTCCTAGCTTGATTTATATAACATTGTTTTACTAAAAATATGGCGAAAATCTATTTAAGGCTATCTGATTACAGGATAACAAAAGTAGATATACATAAATATCTATTTTCCCCATCTATTACTGTATGTGAACACAATGAAACAAATATCTTAAACCTGGCTTTATCTAATAGGCTACTCAGATTTCGTTTTTATTTTTTTAAATATATATGCAAATTCGCACATATTTAATTAGGCAATGCCTAATAATTTAAGACTTGAGACTTGACTTGAGCTTCCCAAAAATGACTTGTGAACATCTCTGTTGTATATACATGACATCAATGCGTTATTAGGTAAATCATTTTGTGAACCGGTTCATTGAATCAAACTGTCCTAAAGAACCAGTTCACGTAAAAGAATCAGACGTCCTATCTCTAATATTAAAGCTGGAGATCAAAAACAACATTCACCTCTTGGTTTCGATCTTCATCCGTCCCAGCTCCATGCTGATAGATCGCTGCGCGCTCGGAGACTCATGGGAAACGGTTGAACTGAGCGTGCTCACTCCGGACGTGACCACGGTGTCGTCGTGATGAGCGACGGGTGCTATGCTAGGCATGGCGTTTCCGTGGGGAACTGTGTCATCATCAATGTCCTCCTGCTCGGCCGGGTCGCTCTCAGACGCCAGCGTGAAGTGTGGACGCAATTCTGGGAGTGAACAAACACTGCATCAAGAGAACTGATCCCTCCGGACACCAGCTCAGGCAATGATCACCAAAAACAAAATCAACAACTCTTTTTTCGAGTCAGTTCGTTTGTAGAATGAACCAAATGACTCGAAAAGATTTGTTCATTTTGATGAACGAGTACGAACGCTCATCACCGAACAGAGCAAGGCGAGCATTTGAGCTTATAAAACTTAAACTTTGTTATTTATTCATTAAATGAGTGATCGTTTCGCTTGATAAGACCCTTATTCACCATCTGGAGTCGTTTAAAGCCCTTTGAACAGTTTGCACTGAAACTGTCTTTTGGACCTTGAACCGTTTGGTTCCCATTGAAGTCATCATTTTGATGAACGAGTTCGAACAGGAGAGTCACGAACGAGCATAACAGAACAGAGCAAGGCGAGCGTTTGAGCTTATAAAACTTAAAGGAGTAGTTCACTTTAAAAAAAACCTTTTGCTGATAATTTACTACTATTTACAATGGGAACCAAACGGTTCAAGGTCCAAAAGACAGTTTCAGTGCAAACTGTTCAAAGGGCTTTAAACGACACCAGACAATGAATAAGGGTCTTATCAAGGACCCTTCGAGTCATGACTCGAAAAAAAGATTTGTTCATTTTAATGAACGAGTTCGAACAGGAGTCATGAACGCGCATCACAGAACAGAGCAAGGCGAGCATTTGAGCTTATAAAACTTAAACTTTGTTATTTATTTATTAAATGAGCGATCATTTTGCTTGATAAGACCCTTATTCATCGTCTGGTGTCGTTTAAAGCCCTTTGAAGCTGCACTGAAACTCTCATTTGGACCTTGAACCGTTTGGTTCCCATTGAAGTCCATTATATGGAGAAAATCCTGGAATGTTTTCATCAAAAACCTAAATTTCTTTTCGACTGAAGAAAGAAAGACATGGACATCTTGGATGACATGGGGGCGAGTAAATTATCAGCAAAAGTGTTTTTTTCTAAAAGTGAACTAATCCTTTACCTGATCAGATTCAAATCGGATATGAGCAAAAATCGGATTTGGACCGACAGTGTAAACGCGGATTATGAAATAAATGACCAATAGCGAAGAAAAGGGATATTTCTGTGAAGTAACGGTTTGCTGTTTACCAGGGACCAGTATGACGATGGCAGTCTGCACAGCCTTCCGGATGATATTATCCAGGGCAAACATCCAGTGCGGCTTTATGTTGTGGTTCCGCAGGACTTTATTTACCTGCAGAAACATTAAAACACAACTATTTACTTTCATATAATCAACTTTTAAGAAAAAGTCACAAAAGTTAGAGAACCAGGATACTCCACCCAAATATGAAAATGCCGTCATCATCTCCTCACCCTAAAGTTGTCGCAAACCTGTTTGAGTTTCTTTCTTCAGCTGAACACAAAGGAAGATGTTTTGAAGAACGACTGGCACCATTGATGGAAGACAAAAGTTTCTATCGTTCTTCAAAACATCTTCCTTTGTGTTCAGCAGAACGATATTTGGGTGGAGTTTTCCTTTAAAAAGAAAAACCAGCATTTGCTTTTCAAGTCAACATCTCATTTTAATTTTGTAACGAGACTATTTCAGATGAAGCGGATATTCAACACTTGATTGGACGGCTCACCGCATCCTGGAAGCTGAAGAGCGCCACCTGCAGTTGGCTGATGGCCGTGCTGTCGAAGTCCAGCTCCAGTTTGAGCTGTGAGAGCGTGCTGGCAATGATCTTCCTGTCCGCCATCCTCACGAACTCCCCCAGACTGGCCACCAGCATGGAGATGTGCTGATGCTTCAGCTTGGTCTCCTCGGACCCCTGTGTAGAGGGGGGACACCAATCACACTCACAAACAGGGACATGAAATCAACTGTTAAATCACAAACGACCAACAGAATCTGTGGGACTGCATGAAAACAACCTTATTATTAGAGATTTTTAAAGGACATTTTTACCAAAACATATCATAATTCCCTTATAAGATGTAGGGCCAGATTTACTAAACAGGGCAAATTAGCATGAGAGCACAATCTGATGAACACACACACGTGACGATGAAAGAACACAGCCGGATCATTCCCATCATGACCAACACAATCCACCAAGAGTAGCGCAAGCTAGCGTCTGGTTTTTGACGTGCTTCATTGGGCGGTAAACAACTGCACAAACACCAGTAAATTAATGAGCGCAATCCTTAGTAAATCACCTTGCCTGATTCATTTAAAGTAGTTCACTTTTAAAAACAACCTTTTCTGACAATTTACTCGCCCCCATGTCATCCAAGATGTCTCATGTTTTTCTCAGTCTAAAATAAATGAAGGTTTTTGATTAAAACATTCCAGGATTTTCTCCATATAATGGATTTCAATGGGAACCAAACGGTTCAAGGTCCAAAAGACAGTTTCAGTACAAACTGCAAACTGTTCAAAGGGCTTTAAACGACACCAGACGATGAATAAGGGTCTTATCAAGTGAAACGATCGCTCATTTAATAAATAAATAACAAAGTTTAAGTTTTATAAGCTCAAATGCTCGCCTTGCTCTGTCCTGTGATGATGCATTGCATTTGTGACTCTCCTGTTCGAACTCACCCGCATGTCATCCAAGATGTCCATGTCTTTCTTTCTTCAGTCGAAAAGAAATCGAAACGAATTCGAAAACAAATCTTTTTCTGAGTCATTTGGTTGATTCAACAAACGAAACGAACGAATTGACTCGGAAAAAGATTTGTTTTCGAATTCGTTTCGATTTCTTTTCGACTGAAGAAAGAAAGACATGGACATCTTGGATGACATGCGGGTGAGTAAATTATCAGCAAAAGTTTTTTGAAAAGTGAACTACTCCTTTAAATACTCTCCTTCCATAAATTTTGCATCTGAAAGGAAAGACTCTTACAAAAGTGAGAAAATAACTCTGTCCACGCCTTCCCAGCACCTTTAACTCTTTCCCCGCCAAACACGGAATTTTCCGGGTATCCGTGTTTTAGGTGGTATACGGTAAGGAAGACCCGCGCGCATGTCCTGAATGATTGCGCAACTCTTTGATCAGAGAAACAGATCGCAATCGTCTCAAACAGTGAAGTAGTGAGAATGTATCAGACAGACAATGCAGAGGTATATGGCTGAAGTACTGGAGGTTAATGGACTCGGAGTCCGATCACTCTTTATTTGATCATTCTGAATCTGATCGGGACGAAGTAGTCAGTGAGAGAGATGCACATGTTCATGCTAGCCATGGACGTGCCGCAGATAGATCGTATAATATTATGACACTATAATATGTATGTGTGTGTGCAGGCATTTATGTGTGGCTGTCTAAATATGAAGGTGTAATTGTCAAATTATTTCTCTCTTTGTGCACATTTACCACATTGTAATATGTATTTGTGTGTGTGTGTGTGTGTGTGTGTGTGTGTAGGCCTGTTTATTGTAATTCCAATTATTCATTATTCACAGGTAGAACACAGAGAGGCAGAAGTTTTATTGCAAAAGTTACATTTCCCTTACATCCTGGGAAATTTGATATATTTTACATTTATTTATGTTTTTAATTTATTTTGGAAAGTTTTATATATGAAGGAAACAACATCTGAATGTATTCCGCTTTTAAATGCACTTGTTTGATAAAAATACCTTTTTCTCAGTTTTTTGTCCAAAATGTTGTGTTTTTGACAAAACCTACCTCTGTTCAAGAGGCAATAAAAAAAGAACAAATGAAGATAAAATAAAAACGTTTTTTTTTTTTTGCCTAAAAGCAGAGGCTCAGATCTTTATTTTTATATATATCATCTTCATATATTCATGGAAGAAAATATTCAGCGGGGCATTAAAATTTTGCGAAAATCGTCAAAAACCCTGGCGGTGGCTGGCAACTTTTTTTTAAAACGCTGGCGGGGAAAGAGTTAACACTAAAAGATGGTCAAGCGCTGGACGAAGCTGTTGGTGAACCTGGCATTAGTCCCGAGCAGGTTAAAGGGCCCACGTGATTTTGGTTCCCATTTACTTCTATGGTTTTTTTTGTTCATACAATGAAAATCAACAGGAAGAACACGTGCTCTTCTAAATATCTCCAAACAATTTACAGCTCAGCAGATTAAAGAAATGCTTACAGATTTGCAATGATATGAGGCAGAGCAAATGAAGACAGAATAATGTTTTTTGGGTGAACTATCCCTTTTTGTTTGTCAATACAACTCTTTATACTGCATAGACCAATCAGCATCCAGAAAAGCAACTCTCAACTTTATCGAGTTGCGGTCACCAGGCTTCCCACACGCGCGCAGTGCTCGGGCTCACCTGGGTCAGCGCCTCCAGCAGGTGAAGCACTATTTTCTCTCGGTCCTCGATCAGGATCCGGTGAAGGGTCGCTCTCCTTTCACTGTCTTTCCTGAGCATGAAGAAGCCCGAGTCCTTCTCTTCTGGAGACGGGGGTGCGCTGTGGTCCTCAAAGTTCTCCACAGGAATACTGCAGCAGATTTACAGATTTACTAAAAGCAGACACACTAAATGCAGGATAAACGGGTGTGTTTAAGCTGGAATGACCTCAGGAAGAGCGAGCGGTGGCCTTTGACCTCTTTCTCGCTGTAGCACTTGGTGCTGGGTTTAAAGTTGAAGGGGTTTGTGCAGAGCTCGTTGTCGGGCGAGACCGAGCCGTACTCGCTGCTGCTGCTCGTGTCCTCCACCACCACGGGAACGGGGAGAGATATGCTGCGCAGATACTCTACGACACACACCACAGACATCACACACTCTTCCACAGCTCGGCCTAAACGGCCCATTGATGAAGAACCTTGAGCTACATTAAACCTACTTTGTATAAAGAAATAAAATGCTGTTTTATGTTGATAAATCATTTCTATATTTGACACATTTCAATTTAAGGTATATTCGAATAAAGAGTAAAATGAACATGACTAAGCATGAATATTGACTACATTTACAGCCAGGTTATTATCATATAAATAAGAAAAGAGAATGAATAAAACAACAAAATAAGGTCAAATGCTTTGAAATAGACTCACCAGTTCCTGGTGTAAGAGCTGTGTATAAAAAACACAAGAGATGAGAAGACGATTCACAGTACAAGCAGCGAAGAGAAAAGATTTGACCAGGTCTAAATGCAGTTTGTGTGTCTAAATCTCACAACTCAGCTGTGTGATTTCAAAGCAACAATAAACATTAAATGGGGATTATGAGTGTAAATCTGTAAAATTTATTTATTTTAAAAAACAAGACAAAAAAACTATGGTCGCAAGTTCCTTTGAACTCTATTGGTGGTTTTGGGAAACGCGCCCCTGATTGGGTAACATGGCTGAAAGAAACAAAAGTAAGATTGTAGATTCTGTCCAAGCAAGTTGGGACCAAATATTAATATATTAACAATAATTCAATCTTAATTTGGGGATTTATTTATTAATAAATTCTGAAATTTGGAAATTTAGATTTACTTGTCTTTCCATCATGTTATCTGAATGATGCTACTATAAGAGTAGTGGGATGGAGGTTTATACTTATATATACACAATAAACTGTCAAAATACCATATGCCACTGTTTTATTCTTTTAATCGATGGATACGATGGACATCATTTTAAAGGAGTGGGTGGGGTGGGGGTTATACATTTTTTAAAGCACGTTAAAAAAAACAATTGGATGCCATGTTGTTTTTGTTAGCCCTCAATCGGGTCATGGGGGCAATACGACCCCAATCGACTTTAATCTCAGTGGAATAAATTTGTGTGACTTTTCATACATTATCTATCTATACACACAAAAAAAAACTGGGCTTGATTCGGTTGTTCTGAAGGTATGTAAAAAAAAAATGTTTACACTTCTGGTCTTCGGGGTCAATATGACCCCACATTGAAATGAATGGGAAATGTGGAAAAAAAACTAAATATATTTTCTTCATGCGTCAAAAAAAAATCCAGCATAAATCTGAAAATGTTTACACAGAAATGAAGGCCTAGTACTACAGCATAAATGCAATGCATCATAAAAAAAATAATATTTCATATGCAAGCTAATGGTGTAGTTGAGGAACTGTGTGGTATATGGATGGATACAAAAGTACTTTATATCGCCTAAATAGATGAGAAGTAAACAAGAAAAAAATGATATATTATTTGTATGATTAAAAATGTATATTTTTTGTACAATTACTCAATCAATTGTTGGGGTCGTATAGACCCGAAGCCCAAAAGTGGAAACAGGAAACGAAAAACATTCGAAGGTTAAATAATAGTTGAATCTAACAGATGACAGTTTCCCATTCGTCCCCTAGTTCATGAAATGTACCCATTGCATATGTTGCTGTATTGTCCATTAAACACACCTGTGAAACTGTTGTTCTTGGAGCGTTTTTTGCGTGATGTAACGGTGAGGAATTCGTGCGTGAGCAGATGGTTGGACGTGGCTCGGCTGTCTGGGTCCGGCTCGAAGCAGCGCAGGATGAAGGCTTTGGCTTCAGACGACATGGAGTCAGGAATCTCCGGGTGGATTTTAAACATCCCGACCTACACAAGCATACAAAAGCATTTCCATAACTCTTTCCGATATCAAACACAATATTTTCTCTTGGTTTTTTCAGAATTTAGTAGTAGGAAATGACTAGTAATTTAATTTTTTATATCAGCTATGCATTCCTTTAATTTTGTGAATTAGTAAGTTTCGTTAGGTTTTGAGGAAATGTACAGCTGGGTATCATCAGCATAACAGTGAAAGCTTGATATCTCCTAAAGGCAGCATGTACAGAGTGAATAGCAGCGGTCCTAGTACTGAGCCTTGTGGTACGCCATACTGAACTTGTGATCGATAAGACAACTCTTCATTTACTGCTACTGGTCAGATAAGTATGATTTAAACCATGCTAATGCAGTTCCACTAATGCCAACATAGTTTTCGAGTCTATTTATAAGAATGTTGTGGTCAATCGTGTCAAATGCAGCACTAAGATCGAGTAACACTAATAGAGAGATACAACAACTCCAAAGGCTTCTTGTCACTATGAAAGATATAAACCAACTCCCATCCCTTTGTGACATTCAGAATGGACGATATTCCTCTTTGGATTTTGGTTGCTAAGGTGCTAAACAATGGTTGCTAGGGCGTAGCTAGGAAGTGTTGAAGTGATTCATGATGCCCCGAGTCAAACGAGACCACCCTCATGTTTGTATGACAATTCAGTCCAGAGATATGCCTTCGAACTCTTTCAATGGAAGTCTATGGGGCTTGTTGCTAAGGTGCTCTAAATGGTTGCTTCTTTGACAGAAAAGGCAGGTTTGAGATTGGCCTGTAATTGACTAATTCTGTAGGATCAAGTTGCGTTTAACAAATGTTTTTATCAGAGCCAGCTTAAAGGTTTTTGGTACGTATCCTAGAGACAAAGACGAATTAATGATATTAAGAAGAGGATCTATGACCTCTGGAAGCATCTCCTTCAGTAGCTTAGTCAGAATAGGGTCTAACATACAAGTTGTTGATTGAGTTCATCTCCATCAGGATCATCGGATCTCCCATTAATTATGTGGTTTTACAGTGGGCTGTACATTTTTCCTAGAAGTACCAACTAAATGCCAAATTCGATTTAAATGTTTCACAAAGCACATGTATCAAATAAAGAAACCTAAAAGAAAATAGTGTGGATTTTGTGACCTTCTTTGGTCTTAAATTGACCACACATTTCCTTCAGGATGATTGGCACTGGTTCTGACCTTGAACATCGCTGCTTGCGGTTCCCCAGCTCATAGAAAGGTGGTTTCCCAGTGGCCATTTCTATAATGGTGCAGCCCAGGGACCAGATGTCTGCCGGTTTACCGTACCCACGTGGCCCTTTATCGATGATCTCAGGAGCCATGTACTGTAACGTACCTGCAATACACACAATAAGTAATAGCAACTGCTGAACATTTATAAGACACTGTAAGATACTAATCAAAAGTCAATGGACAACACCCTTCAGTGTCCTTCAGTGTTACAGAAGAAATAAACTTATCGGTTGATAAAATGTTGATAAAAGTGAAAAGAAGCAGCAAATCCAACACACTCAGTACCAGTAAAGGTTTCAGTGCAGGGGTTTATTCCGGCCAGGCGTTTGGACGTCCCAAAATCAGAGATTTTCAGAACTCCACTGTAGGTGTTTATCAAGACGTTATCCCCCTGTGTGTCACCAAAGCAGGAATCGTCTATGATGATCAATCTCTTTTTTTGAGCAATCTCACAATTAAAGGAGTAGTTCACTTTTGAAAAAACTTTTGCTGATAATTTACTCGCCCCCATGTCATCCAAGATGTCCATGTCTTTCTTTACTCAGTCGAAAAGAAATTTAGGTTTTTGATGAAAACATTCCAGGATGTTCTCCATATAATGGACTTCAATGGGAACCAAACGGTTCAAGGTCCAAATGAGAGTTTCAGTGCAGCTTCAAAGGGCTTTAAACGACTCCAGACGGTGAATAAGGGTCTTATCAAGCGAAACGAGCGCTCATTTAATAAATAAATAACAAAGTTTAAGTTTTATAAGCTCAAATGCTCGCCTTGCTCTGTCCTGTGATGATGCATTGCATTTGTGACTCTCCTGTTCAAACTTGTTCATCAAATTGAACAAATCTTTTTACGAGTCATGACTCGAAGAGTCCTTGATAAGACCCTTATTCATCGTCTGGAGTCGTTTAAAGCTCTTTGAACAGTTTGCACTGAAACTCATTTGGACCTTGAACCGTTTGGTTCCCATTGAAGTCCATTATATGGAGAAAATCCTGGAATGTTTTCATCAAAAACCTTAATTTCTTTTCGACTGATCAAAAGAAAGACATGGACGTCTTGGATGACATGCGGGTGAGTAAATTATCAGCAAAAGTTTTTTCTAAAAGTGAACTACTCCTTTAAGATTATTATTACCTTAATGTCTCTGTGAACGATCTGGTTGTCATGCAGGTATTTGAGACCCTCCAGGATCTGTTTGGTGTAGAAACCGATAGTTGGCTCGTTGTTCTTCAGAGGGCCCCACTTTGACCTGAGCAGCGCTGACAGACTGCCTGCGGTCACAGGAGAACACAAGCGCTTGAATATCTCTGAACGTGAGAGTGGAGAGTAAAGGGTAAAGGGTTAGATGTCCGCCTCACCTCCGGGCACCTGCTCCATGAAGATCTTGATGAAGCCGTTCTCGCTGATGGAGCCGAGGTATTGCACGATGTTCTTGTGCTTCAGGTGTTTATGCAGGGCTATCTCTTCATGCAGAGGCTGCGAGTATCTACCAACACACAGTGCCGTCAGATCAACTGTAGCCGTGTGACTGCTGGCACTTTTCACATCCTCAAAAGCATACATGAACATTGCTCATTTATATTATATATACACTCTCCTAAAGGATTATTAGGAACACACACTACTAATACTGTGTTTGACCCCCTTTCGTGGCATTGATTCAACAAGGTGCTGAAAGCATTCTTTAGAAATGTCGGCCCATATTGATAGGATAGCATCTTGCAGTTGATGGAGATTTGTGGGACGAAGCTCCCGTTCCACCACATCCCAAAGATGCTCTATTGGGTTGAGATCTGGTGACTGTGGCGGCCATTTTAGTACAGTCAACTCATTGACATGTTCAAGAAACCAATTTGAAATGATTCATGGTGCATTATCCTGCTGGAAGCAGCCATCAGAGGATGGGGACATGGTGGCCATAAAGGGATGGACATGGTCAGAAACAATGCTCAGGTAGGCCGTGGCATTTACAGTAAACGATGCCCAATTGGCACTAAGGGGCCTAAAGTGTGCCAAGAAAACATCCCCCACACCATTACACCACCACCACCAGCCTGCACAGTGGGAACAAGGCATGATCAGAGCCCGTCTAACGGAGAGCCTTGGCACTTCCTATTAGCCCCGTTGTGTATCATCCTGGTTGCAGTTCCATTAGAATTCCACTGGGGGTGATCATGAGCGAGAGCAGAATGAATGGGAGTCTATGGGGCTAAACGGCTAAATGCGTCTTTCACCTGCTTGTCGTTAAATTAACATAGATTTTATTGTTGATTCCACAAGTTCAATATAGATTATAGGCCAAAAGTCGAATGAACGAGTACTTATGTCCTTTTGATTTCTTACAGGTTAGGCCGTTGTTGGCCGGAGCACGCTAGCATTTTGCTATTGTGTGACATCATCACAGTTTTGAACGGATTTTTTGAACAGATAAGTGAACTTAAAAATGCAATTTTCAGCTGAGTGTATTATCTTATCCCTCCCTTTTGAATGCAACTTTCAAATTACATCCTGAGAAAAGTGGATTTCTGGGGGTGAAACCCCATTGACTCCCATTCATTCTGCACTCGACCGCCAGCGCCCCCGCATGGACAGAGACGAGTTACTGCAGCCAGTCCAGAACCCGGAAGTAACCAGACAGTGCCAATTCTCTTCAATTAGACATTCTCTGGCATGATGATCCATGTTCTCATTCTGTTTACACCAAATTCTGACTCTACCAACAGAAATCGAGACTCATCAGACCAGGCGACATTTCTCCAGTCTTCAACTGTCCAGTTTTGCAAATTGTGGCCTCTTTTTCCTATGTGTAGTGGAGATGAGTGGTACCCGGTGGGGTCTTCTGCTGTTGTAGCCCATCCGCCTCAAGGTTGTGTGTGTTGTCTGCATACCTCGGTTGTAACGAGTGGTTATTTCAGTCAAAGTTGCTCTTCTATCAGCTTGAATCAGTCGGCCCATTCTCCTCTGACCTCTCGCATCAACAAGGTGTTTTCGCCCACAGGACTGACCCATACTGGATGTTTTTCCCTTTTCACTCCATTCTTTGTAAACCCTAGAAATGGTTGTGTGTGAAAATCCCAGTAACTGAGCAGATTGTGAAATACTCAGACACCAACAACCATGCCACGCTCAAAACTGCTTAAATCTGTTTTCTTTCCCATTCTGACATTCAGTTTGGAGTTCAGGAGATTGTCTTGACCCCTAAATGCACTGAAGACACTGCCATGTGATTGGTTGATTAGATAATTGCATTAATGAGAAATTGAACAGGTGCTCCTAATAATCCTTTAGGTGAGAGCGTATATAAATGTATATTTATACAAAATCTCCGTCACTATAAACATGCCTGTCATGCTATTGCCATTTCTTGTGAAATAGATTTTTTTTATTTTATATTAAGTCATTCTGTTTTCTTAGCATCCCATAAATTGCAAATTGCATACCATATTGATTCAATACAGGACATTTCCTTTTGGAATAGTGGACAATTCAACACAATTAACACATCTCTGACTGCTTGAAATGTCTACTGTCTTATGTTTTCGTTTTCATTTCTAGTTAAAATAGGAACAAGGTTCAGCGGGCTATAGTTATAGTATTCAACAACAGTCAAAGTTGTCAAAAATGATAACAGGCATACCTATCCAAAAGGAAATTGGATTTTAGAGTGGATTTCCTCACCTACTGTCCCGTTCGGGAATCTCTTTGATGGCCAAGCGCACCTGGTTACTGAGGTCACGACCGGCGTAGACCACACCGAACGTGCCCTTACCCAGAACCAGCCTGTCTCCATGCTCATCGTACTCATAATCATACTGCAAAACACACACACAATCACATGTGCTATCATCAGTAGAACTACGTATAACAAATGCATTCAACAATAAATATAAAAATGTATATTTGGTAAGCATTTGCTCAGGAACATCCAAAACGTCTGGATTATAATTTTACCTCTAAAGCCTCTGATTCACACTCGGCCTCATCTGAGCCTTTCCAGGCCTCCTCGGTGAGAGCGTTCACCAGGTCACAGAACCTACACAACACACAAATCATCGTCAGACATCACGCCGGATTACTTGTATGATTCACATTCAGATTATTGTATTTCATGCCATGTCAGCAGTCAGAGCTATTTTCATGGCATTAACAAAAATACAAATATCATATTTTGACTTTTGACTGTACCAAAGGTTACACTGCAAAAAATGAAATCTTGCCGAGTTAAAAAAATCTTAAAATAAGGCAAGAATTCTTCTTTTTTTTTCTTCTAAGATAAATTAACTAGCCTAGAACTAAAAGCCAAAGATTATTTTGCTTGTTTTGAGAAAATTTTACTTAAATTTTCTTACTTAGAAAAAAATGCCAATTTTGGGGATTTCTTTCATTTAATTAAGTATCTTTTTAAAGTGAATGGTATATTTTGACATACTCCAATGTGTCCAATTCCAATTTCAAGACATATTTTCTTATTTTAAGAGCACAAGGTTTCTTATTTTTAGAAAACAACGTTAGCACATTCAGACACGAATATATAGAAAACGGTTGGTGAGCGAGCCTTTTCGTTTCGTGCTCCAACATTGTGCAACAGTCTTCCAGCAGATATTAGCCTGGCAAATTCAATTGATGTTTTTAAATCTAAGCTTAAGACGTACTTATTCATTGCTGCGTATGAGTCCTGAATGTTTAGTAATTTTATGTTTTGTATAGTGGTATTACTTCTTGTTGTATTGCATTGTTTGCATTTTATCTTGTTGTACAGCACTTTGATGGAAAGTGCTCTATAAATAAATGTATTATTATTATTATTATTATTATATAAATACAACAAAAACAAAACAAATATAAACAAGAAGTCATATTATACAATATATTTTTTTTAAATTAACCTATGATAAAAAAATCCAGAACCTTAATCTCATTAAATATGTCCTTCAAAGAAGTAACTTCTACTTGTATGATCATCACACAAAGACTAAACTTTTACACCTCTATAGGAGGGATACACAAAACTAGTGCATATATGATGATATTCAATTATTGAGAACAAAACCTGCTGACACCACTAGTTCGCGTTTCGATAGTGTGTGTTTGAGTAAATGAACACACTCCGACTGACGAAGCACAATTAGATTAGAATGCTCCCATTATCATTAGCATGGCCTACACATATTAATGGGAACATTTGCAGGAAGGCACAGACAGCTAATGTACCGCAGAGATCAGGCAAAACTAGAAATATGCTGTTTTTTCACCACCCACTGCATGAGATTACACATCTCTCTTTCCTGTGCTCTTTTGACTGACAGGAAATAATTGTCTGTTTTTAAACGATCAGCTAATTTCCGCGGATAATTGCTTTATAGCAGCACATGGCCGCTACATTGTCCATTGCTAGTTTCTAAAATAACTCGAGTAGACAATCAAATGTGCAATTTCTGTCTTTAGTTGGTCTATGGCACTGTAATGGGGAATGAATGAAATGTGGGAAAAGAAGCCGTTTGCAAACACACACACATACTTTTTGCAGTGCATATCTGTGCAGAAATAGATCTGGAAGTCCTCGGAGTTGTTGACCACATACAGGAAGCAGCTGCGCTCGTCACATTTGGAGATGCTGAATGTGTTAAACAAAATCAACAACCATATTTTACTTTCACCGCTTTAATTCAGTGTTCTACTTGTGTTAAAATACACAATATATTTGAAGCTCCAGCTGATCATTGCAGAACACACACAGAGGTCACTCGCGTGACAGGATCTCGTCATCATTACCTGACGCCTCGCACTGACGCTGCGCTGAAGTTCCACTCGTGGATGCCTGTGTTCTGGGACAGAGAGAGAGGAACAGATCAACACCGCTCAATACACCATAATGCTAATACTTCTCAAGTTTAATAAGGACTCCTGTGACTCCTGTTTTTCCATCCCCAAATGTAATGAGTTAACTTTAAAAAAAACTTTTGAGACCCTTTGAGAAAAACTTTCTTTCTTCAGTCGAAAAGAAATTGAAAACATTCCAGGATTTTCTCCATATAATGGACTTCAATGGGGTCCAAACGGTTCAAGGTCCAAAAGATAGTTTCAGTGCAAACTGTTCAAAGGGCTTTAAACAACACCAGACGATGAATAAGGGTCTTATCAAGCGAAACGATCACTCATTTAATAAATAAATAACAAAGTTTAAGTTTTATAAGCTCCTGTTCGAACTCGTTCATCAAAATGAACAAATCTTTTTCTGAGTCATTTGGTTGATTCAACAAACGAAACAAACGAATTGACTCGGAAAAAGATTTGTTTTCGAATTCGTTTCGATTTCTTTTCGACTGAAGAAAGAAAGACATGGACATCTTGGATGACATGCGGGTGAGTAAATTATCAGCAAAAGTTTTTGGAAAAGTGAACTACTCCTTTAAATACTCCTTCTGTGCGACTCTCCTGTTCGAACTCGTTCATCAAAATGAACTAATCTTTTTTCGAGTCATGACTCGAAGGGTCCTAAACAAGACCCTTATTCATCGTCTGGTGTTGTTTAAAGCTGCACTGAAACTGTCTTTTGGACCTTGAACCGTTTGGACCCCATTGAAGTCCATTATATGGAGAAAATCCTGGAATGTTTTCATCAAAAACCTTAATTTCTTTTCGACTGAAGAAAGAAAGACATGGACATCTTGGATGACATGGGGGTGAGGAAATTATCAGCAAAAGTTTTTTTTAAAGTGAACTAATCCTTTAAGAACTAAAATGATAAGACTTTTATTATAACATTTAAGATATTAACTACATTTTGTGACCTCAAATGTAAGGTTTTTAAGGACTGACTGAGACCCTGTAGATCTAGAAAAATATTAAAAGGACTACTAGAACTATGATTTCAGACTGGACAAACAAAACAATGGCTTTAACCAATGGTTGGATATTAAAATAATAATTGGGTCAGGGCTTAAACCGAGACAGTGATTTAGAGAATTAATAAAATGTCTTACTTTGTCATCAGGGGTCACGTGCCAGATGGACAACGTGTTCTCTTCGGCATCTTTGTTAATGGAGAGGTAAGATGGCTGGTAGACTTTAGTGGGCTCCAATATCAACACCTGAGCACAACACAAGCAACATTACAGCCGATGCCGATCTCCACGGACCTAAAACTATAACTAGCACACATGAATACTGTGTCCTGGACAACAAGATGAAATATACTGTAATAAATAATTCAGTTTTCGCAACACATTCTAGGATTTTATAATTCAAATACTGTACAGGACACATGTTATCCTGCCTCAACTTTAGGCCTAAATGAAGTATTTAGTAACAACACTACAGCAAAATATATAAATCATTGGGTTAAACACATTTTTGGGTGAAAATACTAATGTGCCACCAATATATATATATATATATATATATATATATATACACACACTACCGGTCAAAAGTTTTAGATTTTAGTAAGATTTTTTATGTTTTTAAAAGAAGTCTCTTCTGCTCACCAAGGGTGCAATTATTTGATAAAAAATACAAAAAAACAAAAACAAAATATTGTAATAATATCAAAATAACAATAATATTGTGAAATATTTTCTATGTGAATATATAGTCAAGTGTAATTTATTCCTGTGATCAAAGCTGAATTTATCATCATTACTCCAGTCTTCAGTGTCACATGATCCTACAGAAATCATTATAATATGATGCTCAAGAAACATTTATGATTATTATCCATGTTGAAAACAGTTTTTTTACATTTTTATTTCAGGATTCTTTGATGAAGAGAAAGTTCAAAAGAACAGAATTGATCTGAAATGGAAAGCTTTTGTAACATTAATCACTACCATTCAAATGTTTGGGGTCAGTAAGAATTTATTATTTATTTTTGGGGGGAAGAAATTAGAAAATACTTTTATTCATCAAGGACGAGTTAAATTGATCAAAAGTTACAGTAAAGACATTTATAATGTTTTAAATAAATGCTGTTCTTTTGAACTTTCTATTCATCATAGAATTTTTGGGGGGAAAATGGCACACGACTGTTTTCAACATTGAAAATAATTTGTTTTTTGAGCATAAAATCAGCATATTAGAGTGATTTCTGAAGGATCATGTGACACTGAAAACTAATCTGTGTAATCAGCAACAGTAATGATGTTGAAAATTCAGCTTTCAAATCACATTTTAAAATATATTAAAATAGAAAAAAGTCATTTTAAATTGTCATAACATGTTTTATCAAAATAAAGCAGCCTTGGTGTACTTGAACATGTTTAAGTGGCAACACAGTGTGACGGTCAGTGTGTTTAAGAGGGGTCGTACAGGAAAACGGACGGACGTCACATCCTTTTTGGTGGCTTCCACCATGAAGTCCATCCAGAAGTCCACAAGCTCTTGTTTAGGGGCCTGCGGATCAGTGCTCGGTTTCGTAAAGTGCTTATAGATGAGGATGGTCTCCACCAGGGAGCGGAGATACCTGAAACACACAGAGAAATAAGAAAGACTACAACTATGACTCATCTATTAATGGACAACTACTTTTTCTGAAGCGTTTGCCTCTTCAAAGTTGTGTGTTGGCTCAGTTTCCTCCTAGAATTAAAAGTTTTGTTTTATTTGCCCATTTAATAATAGTCCAGGTAAAAAATAAAAAAAAAATCAGAAAAATTGACCAATGAATGAACAATGATGTGATTATTGGATCATTTAAAATCATTTTATAAAGATAACAGGAAGCAAGTTATTTGGAAAATGGATGCAAACAGGTAATATTAGCATATTTACAGTACTATTAGGTCATTCATTTTTTTGACTTCTTTATAACTAAATAAAAAAACATCATAATCTCAATTAAAGATTTTAATAATATCCATGACCTGGCCTGACATAGTGTTTTGTCTAAATTCCTAGAGTATGAATCATCACAATAGTGATGCCTTAGCAAACACTAATGATTCGTTTTTCAGATTATTGTGTGTAAAGTGTGAGTACGTACCAAATGGGTGCGTTGATTTTGAAGAGTTTCTCGGAGGCCTGGATGACCCGTGTGTTGTCACAGGCGAGGATACTCGCGCCGAGGAAGAACCCCACGTCCCAATAACTCTGCAACCGATCCAGACTGCCCTTCTTGCCCAGGAGACTGCTCAACTTCACACCTACACACACACACACACACACACACGTTACATATACACCCTGCAGTGTGTACAGTAGTTAGTCCGTATAATGCACGGGGAAAACAAGAGCCATCTATTTGAGAAAGGAGGGCACTCTTTATTAATTAACCAGACTCAAGAGTAATGCCAACATTAATATACAATTTATTATTGAACACACTGAGTTTGCACAACAAAAAAGCAAAAATTGCAATAAAATACTAAAAGTCTTAAAGAATAAAACATCTCTCAGAAGTAAACCATGATTTTAAGATAAAGACTGTCACGTGATCCTTCAGAAATCATTAATTAATTCTCAACCATCAATGGTACTCATCATTAATAATTGTTTTTATAAATAATTGTTACTCATAAAAAAAACTTAATATTTTTGTAATACACATTTTTTGGGATTCTTTGATGGACAGAATTTTTTTTGTAACATTAGAAATATCTCAATTTTCTCTTTGATCAATGTATTGCCTCCTTGCTGAAATAAAGACTTATAATTATAAAACACGAATGATACACGCATCAGTGCATAAAGTCGTTTGTATAAAACCGTGCGTACGCCAGAACCTGCGCAGAATTCCCTTTATAAAGAAGAATGCGCGCACGTGCGTCTCCTCCCCGAAACAACCATATATGGAGATTAAAACGCCTAGCTTAAATATGCATATCCTCATCTGCATATCATTTGCATGTGATTATTCATCCACGTGATACCATGACACATATGAAATATAGATGTGACGTGTCACAATAAATTATTTATTTATTTTTTTAGTAGCCATATCCTTGCCTTGTTTTTGAATGAATAAATCAAATAGTGTAAAATACATTTCAGAGAAAGATTTTCTCAATCTTTTCCACTGGCCAAATAGTATTTTTAATTGATTTATATTTTTAATGGAAACAGATAGACATGGTTGTGGATTATTTGGAACTATTTTCTCAGACAATCTGCTATTATCATGATTAGCAATTATCTCTAGATAAAACATTCAAACACAGCTCTAGAAAAGTGTTCAAAAGCATTGCATCCACAACAAATAGGTCTATTTCTATTTATTGAATATTTTGTAACTTCTCAGTAATGATTTCATGTAGTTTAAGTGTTAGACTTCATTAACGAGAATGGCATATTTAATCTAAATGTTTATCAGAAGTAAAATATAGTTTAAATCATTATTTCATTTATTTGCACTGTATTTATTAGCCTACTCATGAAGATTTAAGGTTCATGATCTGCCGTTAGATTGTGTGCGTCAGTTTCACTAAACGGCCCAACGCGCGTGCTTAAGAAGGGATGGATATAGGCTTAAAGTGATTGGCTTGGTGAGTGATATTTTATTTATAGGCAATTTTCTTTTTGTATCCTATAGGCTATAATTTTCTTTAGATTTTCGTTCTAAAAGTGACCAAAAAGACATTTAACTCCAGCTCACCATCGGCGTCTCCAATTCCCTTTGTCTCCAGAATGTGCGTACGCACGGCTCAAAGTTTGCTTAAAGATGCGCACATTCTCCCGTCAAGTTTGTTTTTTATAGATCACAAACTTTGCGTGGAAACTGGCGTACGTACGTTTCCAGCCCCGTTTTGTGCGTACGCACGCTTTATAAATGAGACCCTGGTGTCCATAAAG
>NW_024121132.1:0-19396 GCF_016745375.1 Pimephales promelas
CAATAATAATCTGCAGGATTCAGGAGCAAAGCTGCTTTCTGATGGACTAAAAAAGGACTGTAAACTAAAGAAACTCAGGTGAGTGGATAAACTAACATATTAAATGTCTCTTGGTCTTTTGTCTCCATATTCAGTTATCATTTTTTGTATCTCTCTTTTACAGACTCTCAGACTGCAGTATCACAGAAGAAGGTTATAAAGCTCTGGCTTCAGCTCTGAGATCAAACCCTTCACACCTGATAGAGCTGGATCTCACAGGAAATGATCCTGGACAATTAGGAGTCAAGCAGCTCTGTGATTTAGTGCAGGACCTAAAGTGTCAACTAAAACTAAGGTGAAATTAATAAAATTATAAAAATGCATTGCATTAAAGGTATATTCAAGATAAACTCAATGAAGTTAAGCAGGGTCAGTACATGGATGGGAGACCTCATGAGAAATTAGGTAGCTGCTGGATGAGGTGTTAGTGAGACCAGCAGGGGGTGCTCACTCTGTGGTCTGTGTGGGTCCTAATGCCTCAGTTTAGTGATGGGGACACCATACTGTAACAAGCACCGTCCTTCGGATGAGACATTAAACCAAGGTCCTGACTATCTGAGTTCAAATCCCAGGATGTCCTTTGAAAAAAAAAAAGACTAGGGGTTTCACCGGAGTTACCTGGCCAAATTTGCATATTTTCCTCTGTTCATCATGGCCTCCCAATCATCCCCATATACTGATTGGCTTCATCACTGTCTCTTCTCCACCAGTAAGCTGGTGTGTGATGGTGTTCTGACACAAAATGGCTACCGTCGCATCATCCAGGTGGATGCTGCAAATTAGTGGTGGTTGTTGAGATTCCTCACTTCTATGTAAAGCACTTTGTGTGCTGAGTGCAAAGTGCTAAATAAATGTAACAAATTAACAAACTTTGATAACTGAACTGAATCCTGCTTCATCTTTTCTTCTGCAGGTTTTTGTGTCCTGCTGCAGAGGAAGCCTGTCAGTATGTGAGAAGAGTTATGGGTAAAAACCCGTTACTCCTGGAAGAGCTGAATCTGATTAACCGTGAACTAGAATTTAATAGAGTTAGGCAGCTTGCTGCTCTACTGCAGGATAAACACTGTAAACTGAAAATAATTCAGTGAGTATTTTACAAGGTTTTCATATTTCCATTGCATTGAAAAGATAGAGAAAACATACTATGGAAGTCAATGGGCACCAGAAACTCTTTGGTTACCCATATTCTTCAAAATATATTCTTTTGTTTTTAGCACAAGAAGTTAATAAAGATTTTTAAACAATCTGAGACCGAATAATTGATGACAATTTTAATTTTTGTTTGAACTATCCCTAAAAACTAGGTCTTTTGCTTTGGAACAAATTGCCTACCCTGCCTTTAAGTAATATATGAACTAGATTTTGTTAATTTATTTATAAGTACTAATTTGAAGTGACAATGAGGTGCAATGACGTTGTTGATTGTGACTATGGATACATCCCCAAAACCATAACATGAGCACCACCTCAACTATAAAAAAACGCTTTGTGGCAGCCGTGCAACAATTTCACCGCTCAATGACCTTAACTTAATTCCAAATCCACCTACTTTGTGGGTTCTGGCACAGACTCTGAAACAAATGATGATAATATAAGCAGAACAGTTAAGCCAGTTAAGAACATTTAAGGTTTACAATCTTTTCTGTCCTTGTTTTCTTTCTCTTCAGGCTGAATAATAACAGTATTACAGCAGAAGGTTGTGCTGTTCTGACTTCAGCGTTTAACTCAAACCCTTCAAACCTGACAAAGCTGGATCTGAGTGGAAATGAACTAGGAGACTCTGGAATTAAAAATATCTGTTGCTTGTTGGAAAATCCACAATGCAGATTAGAGAAACTGAAGTTTGTATTTAAATTGATCTATTTCTTTATAATATAGATTGATTTGTGAATGTCCATTTGATTAGATTAACTGAAAAGGCTTTAAAGGCTACTTGCATTATGCAATATTTAATATTGTAAGACATATTAAGAAATTCAAATTAAGCAGATGTTAAGGCAATTGTTGTATATCTCTGGGGTAAAACGTTGTGCAAAATTACACATTTTGCCACATTATATAGCAAAACAAAAAAAGTTTCATATCCTATAACATGAAATACCTAATAAAAGCCTCTTTTCATACAGACTTTCAGACTGCAGTATCACAGAAAAAAGTTATGAGATTTTGACTTCCTCTCTGAAATCAAACTCACACCTGAAAGACCTGGACCTGAGAGGAAATTATCCTGGACGATCAGGAGTAAAGATGATAACTGATATGATGCAGAGAGGATGGTCCAAATTAAAGAACATCAGGTGATAAAAGCATAACATCAGGTGTTAAAATATTTGAAAATGAGACACAGTCATTTTCAAGTGTTTTAAGCTGCACATGTCCCACACTTGAAAGGGCATCCTTACTTCTGAATTGAACACTGGATTCCACTCACAAGAATGAGACTTAAGTTGCCACCTCTCAGAAGTATTTCAGTCGGTGAAAAACCTTTAAAACCACACAACAAACCAGTGTAAACATTCACAACAAACCTCAAGTAAACAGCAATGCACATAAATGTAATCACCAGAATCTCATGATGTACATGACAGTTCATACGGGTTTCATTTGGTAAGCATTAGCATAATACCATTTCTTTTTACTAATACTATTTTACAACATAGCAAATACGTTTTAAAAGAATGAGCTTTTATCACAAGACTTGTATTTTCAGTATAAGGGAATTTAACTAATAAATATTTTAACAAATTAATTAATTACACATTTTTAAGACAGTGAATTTTAGACAGAAAATTAATTTTAGCAGATTGACTGTATGAATTATTTCTTAATAGACATTTGTAAAATGACTGTTAACACTACTGCACGTTTAGACTCAGAATTTAAACACTAACTTAATCACAAATAACAATAACAACCATAAACAACTCAGAAAACCAAGTCCATCATCAAATGCGCATTTACATGAAGCCAACACACACAGGTGTTAGTCCATAGATTTCGCAACGCATAGACATTTCCCCTTACTGGCAGTCTCTTCGGGTGCAAAGCGATCCCGTGCAGTTAAGAAGTCTTTGACCCAACGTTTCCACGTTGTCCACACTACCCACAGTACACAATGAAACGAGCAGTGCGAGCACCATATCAAAGCCCAAGACGTGCGCCACGCTGTTCGAGACCATCTTCACCTGGCCTATTTTCATGTAACGAGAGGCATGACAGCGGGCGCTTTGCCGTAATACCTCCCACTCGAGCATTGCGTGTAACCACGGAAAGGTCGCCGAACTTTAAGGCAAACCTGATCAGGGAGCTCCTCGACAGAAAGGAGAACAACGAGACGTCTGGTGTCCCTCCGCAGCATAGTGCTATTGGGGTTCCCGATCACCAGTTATCGGACACAATCCCTTGGCCTGTTCCAATGAGGAAAGACCTCCTCAAACAGGCCAACGGAACAATATGGCATTCCCGACCTGACTTATGGGCCCTCCATGTATGGTCTTAAGCACTATATCTGAAGCCAGGGCCCTGTCTACTGGCACCTTTATGCTTTGAAGTGGTCGGGTTCTTCCAGCTTATGCTCGAAGAATCGTTCTGACCAAGAGTCATGTGTGGTATCTGTGGTACTCTCCTGCCTCTAGGAGCTATTGGACGTGGTCTTTAATAATAATAATATTATATATTTCTTTTACTGTGGCTCTTTTGGAAAAATGCATTAACCAAAAATGAAAAAATGGCTCTTAGGTCAAAAACGGTTCCCGACCCCTTGTCTAGATGGATATTGGATGCCATTGCCATTTCTGTGGGTCAGGTTTGCCCGATAGGTATCAAGAGGCATGGCTTCATCATGGGCTTGGTCATCTGGCTTTCCCATTCAAGATATTTGTGATGCGGCCGGCTGGTCTTCGCCTTCCACATTTATGAAGTGCCTTTCCTGCAGGCGAAGGTGCTTTCGGTACGATTAAGGCCCGTCGGTGTCTGGTCATGTCTAAAAATGATCACAGACCTAGGACATGGGACTGGAACACAGTGGCCCAAAGTGAATAGTCAGGACTGTTAAGAATATTTTAGAGTGCTAAAAAGACATCTGAGGATGGTATAGAATTGTAAAGTGGAATTTGCTGAATTGCAATTCAAAGATTTTCAACACAAGATTTGTTCAGTACTGTGTGACACATTTTGAACTAGAACTAAGTTGTAGAACTATGTAAAAACATAAATTACTACTTAATTTTGACATTATTATTTATTTCCTGTTTATTATTTATAATAAATCTTCACTAAAGGGTGTTAACTTAAACATAACTCCAGGCTTCAACCAGATACTACACACTTTACTATCTTTTAATACTGCTCTGCACACATAAAGAGGATGGCTGATGTAAAATGCACAAAATTATGAGAACATTTTCTAATCTATATTTTTTTCTACATTCTGTAGCTTTTTGAATAATGCTGCTGCAGAGGACGCGTGTAAGTATCTAACTGAAGTACTGAAAACAGATCCCTTACAGCTGACAGAACTGGATCTGAGCGGAATTGCCCTAGATCAACATTGGGAGAAACTATCTGCATTTCTGGTGGACTCTTATTGCCAAGTGGATCAAATAAAGTGAGTAAACATGATTTTGTTTCGCTTTTCGCTTTTTGTTTTGTTTCGCTGTGTGGTGATTTACCATGGCTATGTGAAGTTTTGCAGGTGAAACAATGAACCAAACGACCAAACAACCACCATTAACTGCTTTTCAAACAGACTTTTTTTATGGATCAATTTAAAATTTTGGAGTAATGTTATACAAAACTGACACTCCCAGAATCAGTGGTTGTCTTCGTTGTCTGGACAGTGCAGGCTGCTGGTTTTAGCTGGCAGCATGAGAGATGCTGAGATAGATAAAAAAAAGCAACATGACAAGTATTAGCACATTTTTTTAGGCAGAAATTAACATTGACATCTGATATGGTTCCATCACACATAATAATTTGATAAATAAAAAATAAATTAGATGTAAGTAAGAAAAGCAAAGTAAATAGTTCACTTTTGAGATGTCTCTAATTTTTAAACAGAGGTATATCTTATTCCTTGCACATTGCCAGGTAATGAGTTTTTGCCAAAAAGTAATTTTTTTGTGGACTCCGTTTGTGGTGATATTTATGATACGACCTGTAGTTCAGTAGCAGTATTTTGGAATCAATGAGGAACTTAACAGGAAAATAACTGTAGTTTAATCTAAAAAAAAAAAAAAAAAAAAACCTGAAGGATTCCAAAGGCACAAAAACAAGAAAACCACAATCATTTGTCACAAAAATTTTTGAAGTTGTTGGAAAGTGCTGTTTATGTCAATGTCCCAGATGCTCTACAGATGTGTGAATGGAAATGTTCCAAAGAGGCAGGAAAGTCAGAAAAAATTTTAATATTTTAAAATTTGGTATGACGTGTTTTGTGTAAGATAGCTTTATGCGAAGGGGTGTGATCTCATTAATATTACTGGTTTTCATACCTGAGAAAGACAAAGACCCTCCCCTAATGGCCCTATTTGGTGCTATCGGGCCCTATCATAATGAGGAGCCTTGCACAGAGAATGAGATTTAAAAATAAATGGCTTTTTGATTGTTTGGATTTATTTACAACACAACATAATCCAAAGATACACAACAAAGGACAAATCTAAAGACAGGGGCTTGAACAGTCACACAACTTTGTGCCATTCCTGAAACATAGTACATACCTGTCATTTCCAAGGTGTTTGATTTTTCCCTTAAACATGTTCATGTACAGAGTCTCCTGTGAATGTTGAAGTCAGCAGGACTCATCAGTGGCATCTGGTCCCTGTAAAAAATAAACACATGTGAACATGCTGATATCAAGAGAAACTATAGAGCTGCTCGATTTTGGGAATGCATTTATTTTAAATTTAAAAATATTATTAAATATATATGAACACCAAGTTTGTTGTGCATTGTTATAGCCTATGTATAGGGCTGCATAAAATAATAACAGATAGATATAGCAGGCAGCCTATATATCGTTAAAAAAGGAACACTTCAGTAACACTACACTAGACAAAAATATATGGATCATCATACAGTATGTTACTTCATACGTTTTGTTATGAAATGACGACAATAACATTTGTATTGCTAATTTACAGGGAATTAAATGTAAATGTATCAATTACACAAATATAGATAAATGACCCATGCAAACCCAGGACCCATGCCGCAAATAGCTATCTTCATGTTCCTGTATTTACCACAGTTGACACAGCAATGCTTCTTCAATTAAATACTTTTGAAAAAGTATACTTTTATTATTTGAAGCACACAAAAAGTATGCTTTCAATATAGAAGTAAGCACACTTCTTTTTCACAAGGGTGTGAAAAAAAAGCTAAGCAGGGTTGAGCCTGGTCAGTACCTGTGTAGGGAACCTGGGATATTCCTATTAGCTGAGATGCAGGGAATATAATTTTAATAACTAATCATGAAAAACATGATCGGGAATCACCTACAAATTATAAAATTACCCATGAGGGTAATTTGCCGATTTCCTGTATGAACGATTGAATGCAACAAACAATTGTATCAATAATCAATCACAAGAATTATATTTAATTATTAATATGTCAATTGTCATGATAATCTTTAAGGGGATTAATTTATGATCTAATCATCTGCTTGTCCAGCAAACCTGATCATTTCATCTCCGTCAACCTCACAAAATGATCCTCCTTTATAGACTTTCAAGAGAAGTTATTACTCTGACCTCGAGGATGAACTGTCCTGTTCTATAACACTACCTTTTTAAGTATCAATTTGTAAAGCACGTAGCTTTGATCACAACATTAAAGGGACTTTGAAATGTGCACGAGACAGTCGTTCAAATGAACATAATGGGCCCTATTTAAACAATCTGAAACGCAAGTATCAAGCGTGAAGCGCAAGTAACTTTGTGGGCTGGTCTTGGGCGCTGTTGCTACAGAGTGCCGAAGTGATGACGTCACTTTGTAGGACAACCCGGAAGCTAGCGGCGCATGGGTTCCCTCGGTCGAAAAGCAATGCATTTTACCCATAGACTATTGGAAAATCGCAAAAAATAAGATCTGTGTTTAACAAAGAGTTATGACCCTTACACGTTTTGTCTAGCAAGATAATCTTCACAAGTTAATCCAAAATTTATACATTTTGAAGCCTATATAAAGATTTTAAAAAACACAATAAAGTTTAAAAAAACACAAGCAGGTTATAACTGTGTTCTATGTCATAGATCAAAACGTGAAAATATTTAGAGGCTCTGTTCACCACAGACCTTATTTCAGACGATTTAGCAAAAACCCATTCAAAAATCCCATAGGCTTTAGAGCGAGGGAACCGTAGTGCTAAAATGCTAACTCACTTCCGCGTTTTGGCCTACAGAGTGACGTCGTAACTACTTCGGCACTCTAGATTACTGGCGGGATAAATGACTCTCGCGCCCGACGCAAGTTTAAAAGGGGTTGGTCTGAAGTAGCTTCATTATTCACAGGTGGGGTTTGGGCGTAACGGAAAACAAACCAATAAGAGCATCATATCACATTCCCTTCCCTTTAAGAGCATGATGAATGGTTAAACATGCATATAATAATTTGTGTAAATGTGTAAGCTTTATGCCTATTTTTCCCATCGTCTTGGACACAACAATGATTTCCTTCATGTTTAAATATTTTTCTTATAATAATGTATCATTTGCAAGAAGTAAAATGCATCTGTGTTGATGAGAGAATCGTCTACAGTGTATGCGCGTTGTTCACACTCTGTATTATAGCCAAGCATACGCGCTTAAAATAGCATCTAAATGTGCGCAACGCGCCACTGACTTTGGACTAGTTTTTTTTTCTGATCAGTGGCGCAATTATTTTCTGGAACTGCAAAATAGCACTAGGGATTGTTTGCGCCGACACACGCCTCCTTTTTGCGCCGACCCGCCCAGGGAGCGCAAGTTTATTTCCTAGTTTACCGATGTGGGTCTGTGGAGGGAAAAGTCCACTTTGCGCGGGTGCAAAATAGAAATGATACATGCGTCAATGTGCAAATATAAAGACATATAAATGACGTTTAATTTTGAAGTTTGACTAATTCCTTTTAACTCTAATGAAATATCAAAGTCAGTTAGAATCATCAAATGTAAAAATGTATTATGTCAGGTAAATTTATCATTAGTTCAAAGATAATTAATGCAAAACATCAAAAATTCACTGTGATCACCCTCCCAGACTCACTGGGGGCAGAAGTTTGTTTTACATGGTACCATTTGCTAACAGTGGGAATTAGCATTGAGTCAACACTTATTGATAAGCAGGAGGGTTTACCCATCCACGCTTGTATATTATCTCTAATCTCTTAAAAAAACTTATTTAGAAATGAGACATTTGTACCAGTCGCGCTGAGACTTTTCAAATAATACTAAACATGCATACACGCATAGTTTGTACATACTTAACATTGCATAGATTTTCAGTGTATTTTAGGTGAGGAGGAGGATGAGGAGGGGAATGTAGGGGAAGTGTGTGTGAAGTGTGAGCTGCAATGTGTTCTGCATCTCAGAAGTTCCTGTTACAAATGCAAGAGATAGTTCAATTGTTAATTATTAGGAGGGCCTTTTGTTTAATCAAGGGGTCCATCAGACATACTGGCACAAGCCTAACACATTGATTACACACACCCGTTCCTTCATTAGTTTAAGTGTATATTATGCCTTCAGTTTCCATCATTTATTAGGCTCGTTTGAGATGAGATAAATCGGCGCAGATCTGTTTAATGATGGTTGAACCATTGAACGGATGCAAGCCGGAAATGTGTTTGAGTGTGGGCCTGTGTCTGATGGCCTTGTCGGATTCTGCAGTCAGAAACAATTGCACTCCTCCGACTGCTCTGATCAAAGGAATGATAGGAAACGACTTGCTGACGACACATCTTAATGCTCATTGGTTTAAACAACCATGATGTATTGTTCTCTTTTAAAATGTTTGAACTTTGAAACCGTGATATCATATTTTGAGGGTTTTCATATGGTATATGTGATTTGTTCTATTTATTTTAAAAAAAATCTAAAATGTCTATTTTTTTTTCAGTTTTCTTCGCATTTCATGACACTGTTACATTGCCATCTCACATATTGGATTATTCTTTTCTTTTATGAAATAAAGTTACACACTGCTGTTTTTTAGATCCACTTCACTTTGCCTGATCTCTATCCCAATCCAGTGCATGACAGCAATGGTTTCTGAATTGCTACTGATAAAAGCACTTTTAGACACTGTCAGCCACATGTGTGAACATGAAAACCTGTTGAACTGATGTGTGTTGAATATTTGCTATAAAACAAGAATAATAAATCAGGTCTTCCTCTTTAGGCTGAATAATTATGAGATGACACAGAAAAGCTGTGCAGTTTTAGCTACTGTTCTCTCCTCCAAAAATACCATCCTGAAAGAGATTAACCTCAATAACAGCCGTCTGCTGGACTCAGGGGTCAAATTGATCTGTGAGGGACTGAAGAAATCAAAGCTGAAGATACTGAAGTGAGTACATTTCGCCATCAGCTACACAAACCAGATCTAGCTTTAGCATTATTCACATTCAACATTGTTATCATTAACTAAATACAATACTAATAAACACAACAGAACAGTGCAAAATTAACTTCAACATTAATGATAGAATGTGGTTTACCATGTATCTGATAAGAGATTCCGCTAATTAATAAATTGGATCCGCAATCTTAATTTTATTTAAATGTGTTTGTGTGTGTAGACTTTCAAACTGCAGTATCACAGAAGAAGGTTATAAAGCTCTGGCTTCAGCTCTGAGATCAAACCCTTCACACCTGATAGAGCTGGATCTCACAGGAAATGATCCTGGACAATCAGGAGTCAAGCAGCTCTATGATTTACTACAGTATCCAAAGTGTCAACTGAAGACATGGTGAGTGTTTTTAAATAAAGTCCAGTAGTTTTAAAACGTTTTAATAATTCAAAACAGTTTAGAAACAAACCATCAAAAAATTGTTTATTGTGTCTTGGAAATGTCAAAAGGCAATTTCACAAGATTCTGTATGTCATTGACATTACTGGCCATTTATTGAACATCTTTCTCCAGGTTTCTGAGTCCTGCTGCTGATAAAGCCTGTCAGTATGTGAGAGGAATTGTGGGTGAAAACCCGTTACTCCTGAGAGAGTTGAATCTGAGTGATCGTAAACTAGAAGACTCAAATTTGAAGAATCTTGTTCCTTTGCTGCAAGATAAACACTGCAAACTAAACACACTGATGTGAGTATTGTGTTCTTTTATTATTGTGTATTTAAATTATCGTACAGAAATCAGGTGACCATATCACAATTATCCTCAGTAATCACTGAATATTGGCATCAAGTACTTTGTGTTTGTAAATTCTCCTAACTGTTCATCATTTTAGGCTGCGTAATTGTGATCTAACAGAGGAAAGCTGTTCAGCTCTCGCTACAGTCCTGAGATCAAACTCCAGTCTGAAAGAGCTCGACATGAGCAACAATGATAATCTGCAGGATTCAGGAGTGAAGAAACTCGAAGACGCATTAAAAAATACAAACTGTCGACTGGAGAAAATCAGGTGATTTAAATGAACCACTGTTTATTTTTAATAATGAAATTATCTTCTGGTCAAAGTTTAAATATTTTATTATTAGTAAACTAAAGAAGACATGGACTCTGAATATCTTGCATTTCTAGACTGATGTTATACAGTGATTATAATATCCTTACTAATAGTGATATTAAAACACATTTTAGGCTTCATATTACGAAATGTGAATTGTGCAATAAAGAAGTACTCTTGATAAAGTTTCATTGTAATATTCAGTAATCACTGAATATTGGCATCAAGTATTTGTGTTTGTAAATTCTCTCTCTCCTCTTCATCATTTTAGGCTGCGTAATTGTGATCTAACAAAGGAAAGTTGTTCAAATCTCGCTACAGTCCTGAGATCAAACTCCAGTCTGAAAGAGCTTGATATGAGCAACAATAATCTGCAGGATTCAGGAGTGAAGAAACTCCAGATCGCATTAGAGAATATAAACTGCACACTGGAGAAACTCAGGTGATTTAAATGAACCACTGTTTATTTTTAGTAATAAAATTATCTTCTGGTCAAAGTTTAAATATTATATTATTAGTAAACTAAAGAAAAGATATACACTTTGAATGTCTTGCATTTAAAGACTGATGTTATACATTGATGATCATACTATCCGCACTAATAGTGATATTAAAACACATTTTAGGCTTCATATTAAGAAATGTGAATTGTGCAATAAAGTAGTACTCTGGATAAATTTTAATAGGCTCTATGCACAACTTACTTCCGTATTCTGTAAAACAGGTCACATCGCTTCCGGTCCAGGTTTTGGTACGTGCTTCATGAATTTTTTTGCGGTTTTACTCAAGATAACTTAAAAGGAGCGAGCAAAGATTAGCATAACCAATGTCCCTCACATGTGTAGATTGATATTTAAACGTTTTATATTTTTTCTTCTTCACAGTAACGTTTAGATATTTAAATGGAATAAAACGCCAATAACAAAGTGAACTAGGTAGGTTAGCGGATTACCTTAAAAATCCATAGATATCGTAGTCAGTTCTTACGGCCGTTAACACTTTCTCTGACAAGCGGATGCGATGAGACCTGTTTTCCGGTTTGGTCACGTGACGCTCGGCATAAAGCCTATTGTAATATTCAGTAATCAGTAAGTCTCATGCAATATTTCAGTAAATATGTTAATAGGTTTGTAGTATACTGAGGGTGTTTTCACACCTGAGTCCTCTTTAAAAGAACCAAACCCAGACTCCTTTAAGTAGACCAAGAGGTGAACCAAGTGAAAAGCATCACTTCTGTTTGCGTTCACACTGTGCCTGTCCCTGAAAGAGGACTCTGATCGTTTTTTTTGCTCCACTGAAGTAGGAATGTGGTCTCAGACCTCTTGTGTTCACAATGTGCTCTTTGGATCTAGTCCAGTTCAGTGTTTGAGGGCTGACCCTATGGCCTTCAATATTGTATCCCATCCACTTACATTGTATGTGCCTCACTAACCAATATTGGCTTGTAAAGATTATTATTATTATGAATTACTACTGTTAATTATTATTATTATTATTATTAAGTGTTATTTATTCTCAGTATGAAATGTATTTTAAAATACAATATTCTTTTGTTTTGTTTTTTGTTTTAGGGAGGCATTTGTTGTTTTTAAGTATTTTGTATTTTGTAATTCAATTCTCTCTTCTGTAGACTCTCAGACTGCAGTATCACAGAAGAAGGTTATATAGCTCTGGCTTCAGCTCTGAGATCAAACCCTTCACACCTGATAGAGCTGGATCTCACAGGAAATGATCCAGGAGAATCAGGAGTGAAGGAGCTCGATGATTTACAACAGGATCGATACAATTCACTGAAAACATTGAGGTGAGGTGTGATGAAAGAACACAAATTATATGGTGGCATATATATATTAAATATATTCAATAAGATATTTCTAAATTTGTTTAAGGATTTCAAGAGGTTTTAATAAATTGTTTTATAGTTTCCATTATACCATAAATGTGTTGTAACTGAATCAAATCATTCTTTATCTTCCCCTCTGCAGGTTTTTGGGTCATGCTGCAGATGAAGCCTGTCAGTATGTGAGAGGAATTGTGGGTAAAAACCCATTACTCATGAGAGAGCTGAATCTGAGTAAACGTAAACTTGGAGACACAGGAGTGAATCAGATCGCTGCTCTACTAAAGGATAAACACTGTCAACTCAACACACTGAAGTGAGTATTTCACATGGTTTAAATATAGTTGACCATACTAAGGCATACATTTTCTCTGAGGGAGTCTTATTCCCTTTCACCGAGCCACAATAAAATGTATTAAAATGAATCAAGCTTTTACCCAAAGCTAAACTAGTGTGGAAACTAGTGACGTCAAGCTACACAAATTATTTCACTTGTACTGAAATGTATTTATATTTATGATCGTAATGAAATTGATTAGTTATCAAGTTGGTTTTACATTGTAAAAAAGTATTTTAAAAATCTAATGTGTGTATTACTATTATAGGAAGTAATATTAAAAGGATAATAACATGAATAAAGTACGACACAGATTTGTCTCTGGTACGACACATTCATTTGCATTTAATTAATGTAAACACAGATATTGGAGTCCAGTCCTGTCTGAAGTGAATGTAAACAGGTGGCCAAAAAAACAGATATGGTCAAATGATTGGATCTGTGCATTAAGACTCACAGTGTAAATGCAGCCTTTTTTGTCTTCAGTCTGCGTGGATGCAGTATTACAGAGAAACAGTGTCTGATCCTGACTCCAGCTCTGAAATCAAACCCATCACACCTGAGAGAGCTGGACCTCAGTGGAAATAAAATTAGAAACACAGGAGTGAAGCACTTATGTGACATACTGAAGGATTCACACTGTAAACTGGAGAGATTAAGGTGAGGAACATTAATAGGCTTAAAGTCTATGTTAAAAATGATTAAACAGATCATTTATATAGTTTAAACCAAAGCCTGGGGAAAATAGTGTCAATATCTGAATGTCACATTTCTCTCAATATAGGTTAAGAGGCTGTGAAATGACAGATGAAGGTTGTTCTGCTGTGACTTCAGCTCTGAAACTAAACCCATCACACCTGAGAGAGCTGAACCTGAGTGAGAATAAACTAGGAGACTCTGGAGTGAATAACCTCAGTGATCTACTGATGATAAAGTCATGCAAGCTGGAGAAACTAGAGTAAGTTACAATATACTTTACAGCAGATACAGTGTTATTCAGTATTTAGTTTAAAGTTGGAAAAAATGTAATACAAAACGTTCATTTTTTTAGTGCATATTACTGCACTTGTTGTGGGTTAACCGAAAAGTAATTTGCCCTTGTAATCTTTTGATTAAACTTTCTGAGATATGCTCACTTGACGTAAATGACTATACAATATAGGTGCGTTCCATTCGACAGGGTCCCTACACAGTGTTCACTGCTCCCTACTCCCTGAACACGGTTTATCATTTGAAATGGACTTCACTGTCTTCCTGTGAAGTGATGTATCGATGTTCCCTTATTCCCTATGCCGTTTACAGTGCCCTTCGAACTGAACATGTTTGTTCCCTTCTAATTGGAATCTCACTAAAGATGGCGAAATAGCCTGTGAAGTCCACTTCGCAGTCCACTTCTGGTGGAATGGAACGCACCTTAAATCCATACACTTCACATCACTTCCATTAAGCCCAATTGCATTCAGAGACGCCTCCATTGCAGTATACAATTTTAATTTTTTAATTTATTCCATCCAATCAACAACAGACTAAAATAATCAAGTAATCTGTCCCAAGTATGGTGGAAGACAAAAGATGGCATTCGTTTTTGTTTTTTTTTCGTTCCACAGTTTAACTCTGAAATATGCCATAATTCAGTGATAACATTTTTAAGAAAATGGTTGTTTAATGCTAACTTACCAAATTAACAAAGGATTGTAAATGACACTTCATGATTCATGACTTTCTCACATTTAAATTAGGAAAATAGTGTTTTTAAATGTAATGTAAAAATATTTAATTTTTCAAATTAATGTATTATAATTATTCATTTATTATTTGTTCTTGATCTCTTAATCTAACACACATCTGATGAAACATATACTTCTTTTGTCTGTCTGTTTAAAAATGCATTTTACTGAATCTGGCTCATTGTCTTCTCTTTCTGTCTTCAGTCTGTGTGGATGCAGTATTACAGAGAAACAGTGTCACAGTTTGAGTTCATCTTTGTGTTCAAACCTTTCACACTTGAGAGAGCTGGACCTCAGTGTAAATAAACTAGAAAACAAAGGAGTGAAGCACTTATGTGACATACTGAAGGATTCACACTGTAAACTGGAGAGACTGAGGTGGGTAATATTCACCTACAACACTTTAAACTAAGACACTTGTATACTGTAACTTGTAACTGTAGTATACACTTAATATTATTTATGCACTGAACTGAAAATTCTGCGTCAAAACTGAAATAAAAAATTCAGGATGCTCTTAGCCCAAAAATGAAACAGACATAAATTAGAAAAATATAATCAATTAATTAATCAAACTTTATTAATAACCAACACTCAAATATATAAAATTGAGTTGTATAAACAAGGTAAATCTGAGTTGTACAAATGTTTAAATTGCACCTAAGGCGAGTTTTAAATCAACTTTTTAATAACAGAATAGTTTCTGCTCCAGTTTGTTAGTGAAATATTAACATTTAAACAACAATTAATGGTAATAACTTGTTTTAATGACATATTTATTCAAACATAACCTGTTTTTATGATGTCTTCATTATATAGTTTAAGTAAAAATAAATCTTCTCTAGAGTTCTTTAAGTTTATGAGTTTATGGACATTAAACAGCTTTCTTAAGGTAAAAGTAACATTAAATGTTTAGTCTAGCCAAGCTGTTTTAGTGACGTCTTTACCCGGGTTGAAACACTGAAGGATTACATGAGACAGGATTAATTTGAATAAAGTTGTAATGTATCATTCAACATATCTTCTGGTGTTCACCCATGTTTATTTTGTGCTGTAACTAATGGTAAAGAGAATATGACCAGTTATGTGCTCTTGATCTCCGCTTGAACTGAGGCTCTACAGCGATCCGTCATGGTGCATTAATGAGTGACATCATTTAATTTTGGAATTTTGTAATAAAATCGACAGTATTTTAAAGTTGAGACTTTTCTTCGTAGTAAATGTAACAAAGCTTTTTGCCTTTATTGGATGGTAGGCATGCCACAAATACAAACAAGTTAAATACAAAAGTTTTGTTCAAGCATTTAAACAGCACAGACTCAAAGATTTTAGATCTAGGAAACCATATCATTACTGATTAAAATGAAAAAAAAAAAAAAAAAAGAACATTATCAATCCAGAGCGAGAGCTGACATGTTGAACTGTTGTATCTTATCCACATTGTGTGCATGAAATATACGCTGAACACAAAGCGTGGCATTGGAGAAGTGCTAATTAAACGTCTGTTTCAGTCACTCATTTAGACCCTCAATAACCATTTCAGTGCATCCCTACTGAATATCTCAGATGTTTGTGATCTGGTCAAAGTAAGATGATCTCTCTTCTTCTGTCTGTTTGTCTCTGTCTAGCCTAAAGGACTGTGGCATTACAGATGTTTCTGCTTTAACTCAGTCTTTGTCTGAAACACAAGCACTGCAGTTTTTAAAAGAGCTTGATCTGACGAACAATAAGATAGATGACTCAGGGAAGCAGCTCAATGACATGATAAAAGACTCAAACTGTAAACTGAGGTGAGTACATGTCTAAAATAGAGCTTTTCCCCTCTGAATCTGAAACTGCACAACCACAGCTGTATTACAATTTCATATAAAGTCAGTACAAATGGGGTCGACTCCAGTAAAGGAATCGATTATTGTTAGGCTATCTGAAATCACTCACTTGTTAACCGATTCTCTGATCCCTGTATAGTGGATGACAGTTGAGTGCTCTGTATAAGCAAGGAGTGACATATAGCTTATATTTATATTTTAGACATAGAAAAGCCAATAGTACTTGAGTTTAAACATACTTCCATGTAATAGTTAGTTTAATTGATGTTATATGAACGCAAAAAATATAGATTTGTGTTCATAATCATTAAAATAACCATTAATCATAAAAAATATCACCAAGAATAAGCACATAAGTGTACATTATTGTAAGTATTTTTGTATGTATTGAATTCATTTTTAATATCTTTACCTCTCCTGGCCAATGATCATGCGTGTTTAGCGCCATCACCCGACTATTATAAGAAGATTCATTAAACTAGAATACCTTCTTTCTTGTTTATTTATATTCAATCACAGCTGTTTTTCGTGACTTTTCCCTCTGTAAAATTAGGTTTCACAAAAGCTGGCAATGTTCATAGCATTTAATCAAAAGTGTGCGGTTGAACACACAAGGGAACACTAAGGCTTAGTGTTGAGGGAAAATAAATCAATTAAGTGTTTAACAAATGCAATCTTGTATTAATCCTGACCCTGTTGTGATGTAAAGTAAATGGAGTCGATATAGATTAAATATAGTTAAATATGGAGTCGAGGACTCTATTCCTTCGGCTCATGCGGTGGGAGTTGGGAGTCTGAGTCAACTACAAAAAGCCTGGAATCAAAATGTTTAATAAAAAAAGGGTATTTTCCTCCTTTTCACAACACTCTTCAGCATTTCTGCCTTTACACTGACTCGCTAGAACTCATATCAACATAAATCATGTATAAAATGCATTGTTTTTTAACAAATATTCTCATTTACTAACCTAGTTTGTGCATAGTGTAAATCTTCTTGCAAATGTTCATAAACAAATCGTGTTTTATAAATTCCTTAATTTTATTGTAAACGTATGAAAAAAATGTGAGCACGCCTTTAGTGAGCATGATACATTAGCTGAGAGTGAAGATCATTTGGGAGTGTTTTTATGCAAATTACTAACTTAAGGCATGTAGTCATTCATTCATTTAGTATCATTTGCAACTTGTTTCACCCATCACTGATCATTTTCTTTTCTGATTCCTCATTTCAGCCTAGACAAGGAAGGCTGGATGAGCACTTTAGGTGGATGGTTTACATCTAAATCTAAGGAGACAGTGAAATCAACAGGAACTGCCCTGTCATCACCAGGTGAGAAATCATGAAGAGCCTCACTATATTACTGTCTTTATCAGAATACTTAACCCTGTCTGATGATGTGATGTCTGTATAGCAAAATCTAAAATATACCTTTCAAAAGATTACAAGCACAAAAAAATTACTTTTTTTTTTCTTTTAATCTTTGAAAACAGCACTAGGTAACACTTTTCAGCACTTACATCATGAACTCAGTGTGTTCATACATATGCATTTATCTGATAGAACATTTAAATTGAATTGATTTATATTATTTAAGTTTTTAGCTCTTACTATATGTATTACTATTAAAAATGCACACGCGTGTTAAGAGATTCAGACTTCTGAATGAAATGATAGAGCATTGGTAGAAACATGCAGCTTATAGTTTTGTTTGTTAACAGGAGGAACACAGGAGCAGGATGAAGCTCAGTCTGTTCGGAGCTCAGACCGGTCCAAAAAACACAAATCTGGCTCTTCAGGAAAAGGCCTATAAACCAGGGGTGTTTCCTCTGGAGAGTCAAGGGAGACAGTGTCTCCTCAAAAAACTGGAAGACAAAATAATCAAAATTACAGAAATTAAAACGGCACAAATATTACAAAATTTAACATTAGAACAGTGTAAAAGTCGCTCGTTTTTATGTAGTTATAGCAACATCCGTAGGTGAAGATACTAGTGCACCTCCTTTGTCCCCATTGACTTAAAACAGACAGCCCAATGTGTGCGGTGGGTTTAGTGGGGGTAATTGAGTATGAATGGGGGAAAGTCACATTAGAGGAGGCAATGTCTCCGTGGCGCACTGATATGATTTGAAACCCCACCACTTGTTTTGTGCACGTTCTCATCGGCCCGAATGAAGAAAATTATGGCGTTAATGGTAAGACTAATTAAAAAGTAAGTAAACAACTTGCATTGTTTCACCACATTTATGTTATGTCAAAATCAAACTTGACATGGTCTAAAAACTTGATGACTGGCTTTGTTTTAGTGAGCAATCAGCTTGGGGAAATTAACGGTACATATTTGTGTCTTTGACCAGTGTGTATAAGATGACTGCTGAAATATAAGTTGATTATTAAAAAGAAAAGCTGAACATTAATTCACAAATAGCATACATTGTTTACATTGTTACTGTCTTTAGTTATTATTTTGGAATTTATGTAATGTTTATTTAACAAGGAACATTAAGTGTAACGGAAATGCATTTAAATTTGATATACAGTATATTTTTTTAAAAATGAGAGACGCCTCATTTTAAACCACCACCGCACATCACTGCTACAAACATAATGGTGTTGGAATTAAACTCATCCATAATGAGGCAAATAACATGCTGATAATCTTAGAGCTGATTTACCACACAAATATATCAAATTACACACAATGAAAGTGAAATTCTTTAAAATGTGTAGTTGAATACTTTCTTAAATGCATCAAGGACCACCCGTCGGCCCAACGAATCCAACGGTGTAATGTGTGTCTTTTCAGCACCTCAGTAAAGTACACTTAATTTATTCGAATTTAGTTCCACTTTTACTTTAGCTCCACGATTAATCTGACTCCATTTTCAAATGATTATCAAATTTTGATTAGAAACGATCTTGTGACTTGGTCAGATTGTGCAGGGTTTGCTAACACCTCTTTAAT
>NW_024121132.1:19896-53225 GCF_016745375.1 Pimephales promelas
ACAGATATATTGCTTAGGGAAGAGTTCATGGTGTACAGACTGAAGTCAGATGATCAGTATATTAATGGCGGTGTATTACAGAATATGAGGCAGAGTAAAGAGACTTGAGAAGTGGAAAGAGAGAGATACACTGGATGTCAGTAGTAATAGACAGAGAGATGACAGGATGGACAGTTTCATAATGTAAAAGTGTCAACATACTGTATGAAGAGTAGATGACAAAAAATATTGTGAAACGTTTGAGAAATAAATGACAACGGAAAAGCAGGAATGATGAACTAAAGCACTGCCAACATAAACCTTAAGGCATGTTTGTAACTTTTGCCGCTCTACTGTCAACACATGACTGTATTAGTCAAAGTTTAACTATTTAAATCTTTACAATTTACAGATACAACAGTTATGCTTAGTTGTAAATAATTACATATTGTTTTTCATCTCAAATTAATAACCAGTTTCCATTTTGGTGTCACCAAGTGCCATTTTTCAATATTTACATTCTACAAAGAAAATGTTTCATGAACCGTATATTTAGTGACTTTTACAAACAAATTTAAATTATAACTTATTCAGACTTGTGCCTTTGAATTTATTGATTTTTTGAGTTAATGACGCACAGTTTAACATATTTATTTGTAAAATATATTTAATTTAAATAAATTGCTCATTACTTTACAAAATATTTAAGCTTCTCTCACTTTTAGTCTATAATGATATAACAGAATATTTTACTTGAACATTAAACCCACATCTATCATCTTTCTAAAGAGTCCTCAGTTATGCGTGTACTCCAGAGGGTTCATGAACTCTGACTGGTTTAGTGTGTGTATGTCAGGTTTGGGTTTGAGCTCAACTAGTGGGGGCGACTGTTAACAGGTTAACTCTTGATCTCCAAACTTCCACTGTATCTGATCACCAGTAACACCAGTGTGTAGAGTGACAGTATCTCCCTTCAGCACTGATAGTGATGTCACATTATCTGTCATAGTAACAAACACATGAGGAGAACAAACAGAAACAGATTAAATCAGATCAAGTTAATAATGCTTCAGGTCTAGAAGTCAGAGATGCTGAAAATCTTTGACTCAGATTCTTTAGATGCTGCTCTTGCTTTTCTTTTGCTCTCTGTTTTTGTTAAATGTTGAATTGACATCTGAACCTCTGCCTATCTAGGGTTGTTGACGTTCATTGTTATTTTTTGAGTTATTAAGTTTGCTAAGTTTTCAGTCATTGCAGTTTATACTATGGTCTGGGTGAATACTCGATTCTGATTGGCTGCAGGGTGTCCATTAAAAAGTGATAGAGGACACCTAGTAAAGGAGTTCTGGTGAAACTGACTGTTTACCATTCAAAATGAATATATAAATGTGCTGGCTATATCAGCTGTGAGTAACCATAGTGTTCTACGAGCTGAGCGGACCATAAATATATCCGCTTGCTAAATAAACCGTCAGGCGTAACCAGGGAATCCAAATTTCTGTTTGTAAAAACTTAACATTTTGATTGTAAAACTAATTCAAATATAAACTATTGTTATAAAAATGTGTTATTTGGCAAGTGACCATGGTATAAACGGGTTAATGTCCTTTGAGGTGTCCATTGTCAGGTATTAATGGACTTCGGCGGAGGCAACTGTCCAACGCACATGCCTCGCCATCATCCATTAATACCTGACAATGGACACCTTGTCGGCCATTAACCCCTACTTAAATTAGTACGCTCACCTGTAATTATTTTTGATTTTACATTATTTTGTTTATGTTGTGTTTTTCCTACTTTTATCACAGTAAAGTTTCTTCCTTGGTCACTGAAACGGTTTGTATCTTTCTGAATGACTGCTTATATTGATCCCAAACTTGGATCACGACACTGCACTCTTAGAAAAAAAGGGTTCATTGGGGTTCTATATACTGTATGAAGCATAGGGTTCTTTAGTCAACTCCAAATAACCTTTTATGATAAAAAAGGTTCCATAATGACAAGAAAGAACCCTTTTGGCACAAAGGTTCTTTATAGGCTATTATTCATTCATATATTACATTATTCTGCAACATTTTGTAGTTGTAATTAAATTATTTTTTATTAAGCTGCTAATATCACATTTTAATCATGCTGATTTTTGGAGGAGAAAAACTGAAATGGCACTCTTCGTGTGATATTGATTAACAACATAAAATGATATAAATATATACATTTTCTAACACCCATATCTTGAATTTTGTGATCATTCACACGCATTCATAAATACATTTTAGGGTCTTGATGTTTGTCAATAATATGAAACATTTAATCCGGAAAGGACAAAACAAATGATAATGAATGAACCCAAAAGGTTCCATATAGAACCTTTTTCTGATTACAAGGAACCGTAAAGGGTTCTTATTATTGAACCCTTAAAAAGGGTCCTGTATATAACCTTTTAGGGGTTCCAAATATGTAGCGCTGATAGAAACTTTTACGGTTCTAACTAGAACCTTTTCTTCAAAGAGTGTGGAAATAAATGTGTTTTATGATGTAAAATGCGTGATAACTATTTCAGAATCTGCACTATATTTCTAGGTCATTAATCAAATGAAAGTACTAGTGACAGAACTTTGAACAAAAGCTGAATTTTTAGATGCTGGTGTCAGTGAACATATGTTGATATTTGCTTATGAGTCGTCAAAGGAAGAAACTATTTGTAAATGTTTGAATTCTTTTGATGATATGTTTTAATGTTATGGCAATCATTTTTTGTTGTGCAGCTCATTTTGGCCAAGTCTTTCTGTAAAAGAGATTCTTAATCTCAGAAAGTTTTATCTGGTTAAATAAAGGGCAATGATAAAAAATAAGAGTAAATAAGTGTCATTGATCATGTGACTTTACAGCTGGCGCCTCAGCATGTTGTAAAGATCGTCTCAGATTAAATATATTCATTTTGGAGCTTCATCCATCATCAATCTTATTAATGTGTCTCATAAAACACTGCATTAAATATTAATAAGCAGTGTCTTCTACAAAAACAATATTTCACAATAACAATAAACAATAAAAATTCTAACAATAAATCTAATCTGTATGAGCTTTGTTGCTGTTGTTTACCATCCTTCATATCATGTGGATACAGGAAGATTGAATAAATGAATAAAAGAAAGTAATGTAAAGAGAGAGACATGTTCAGATTCAACAAAACATCATTAACACAACACAACTGTATATGTTCAGTTATATGCATCTTGTTTCTTCTTTTTAAAGTTGTGAAAATAACTCTAGATTCCTCTTTGCTGTAAATATCTGAATCATTAATGTTATAGTTTAGTCATTTCATAATATTTACTTTAAACATATTTCACTTTTTACAAATTATTTATTATTATTATTTTCATTTACTAAAACAACATGTTTTGAAGGAAAAACTTCTGATTATTCCACATCATCTAAACTGTTCTCAGAAAATGAATCTAGATATGAATCCAGTTATCAGATTGTAAGACTTGAGTACTCACCGGTGACAGTAACATTGAATATTTTGACAATCTCATCATTGCCACTGAAAAGTAGTTTATAGAGTCCAAAGTCTGTGGTTGCAATGTTTGTGATGGTCAGAGATCCAGTCTGCTTATCCAGCTTCAGTCTGTCTCTGAATCTCTCATTAGGATATGTTGGTGATCCTTCTGCTTCCATATTTGCTATCCTTGCTGTACCCAACAACCACTTAACTGAATAACCTTCTGGTAATTCAGCTTGAGGTTTTAGAGTGACTGAATCTCCCTTCATCACTGACACAGTCACATCAACACCAAACGCTCCTGATGGGGGGAAATATCATTAAAAGATGTTAATTCTTGATAAATCCAGTCATTTTTTGCAGTGCACCAAATGTTAGAATGAATTTCCCCTGATACACAGTGTTTTTCATTATTACTGCAGTGTTCTCTGAAACAGAGAGATGGACTATCCTGTCAGAAAAAAAGGTACGAAAGCTGTCACTGGGGCGGTACCTTTTCAAAAAGGTACACTTTTGTACCTAAAGGGTGCATATTGGTACCATAATTGTACGTACCATGAAGGTACCAATATGCACCCTTTAGGTACAAAAGTGTACCTTTTTGAAAAGGTACCGCCCCAGTGACAGCTTTCGTACCTTTTTTTTCTATAGAGTCTGAGTCTAGCATTATTCAGATAATATATATCCATAAAGAATGTTTTAAAGTTCTTCACAGATATAGGGGAGACCAGAGGGTGTTGTAAATTGGGAGTTAAAACACCATCACTTTAACTTAGAAATGAAGTAAGTGAGCAAAATCAGTCATGATTCATGTATGAACACCAGCATCCTCAGATCACAGTATTGAGTTAAAGAAAAAAAAAGAAAAGAAAAAAAAAGATTTGAGGTAAAAGTTAAATTTCAGGAATTTATAAAAAAAATAGATTTGCAAATGTTTTGGAAGTGGAAAAAAGCAACAAAAAAAGCAAACATCAAGTCAAATTTTATCTCCAGTACTTGTTTCCATTTACAGTTGTTATAGGTTGTAACAAATTGTAGTAGCCCATTTTAGAATTAAAATGTAACCATTTGTTTACATTTTTTAATCAAAATACTTTGGAAGAAATAAAGATGGAGTTTGTACAGCATAATTTTTAGAAAGGAAAACTTAGCACAAAAATTCGAACTAACCCCACCCACACGAGCGGCAACAACAGAGCTCGATCTACTTTTGAGGCAAATATTGATAATTATGAGCTTGATGAAGAAATGCAACTAGTTTTCTACTTCTGGTGTAGCCTGTTATATTACACAGAGTAGCCTACCTCAAATAAATGACGAAAAGATTTTTTAATTAGAAGTTTTTAATGTGCATCTGCTGTTGATCGATAATGAGCCACACGCATTTCCGACCGACAGAGAAAGAGACACAGACACTTATATGCCTATGCCAATTTACTTAAGATTTTTATTCCCCGCTAAAACCGTAGACAATAAGCATGAGATTATTATTGTTGTTATTATAATTATAATTATTCACACAAAAATAAAAAATAATGTGTTTAGCAGAATATTACAGATCGTCTGCGCCCTCTCGTGTTCACTAACGTGACCAGACAAACACACACGCACGCACGAACAAACTTACTCCCAAAAACACCCTTACAATGGCGTTGTCACTCTCAGTCTATGATTTAGGCTATCACGTCTATTTATAACATTTTTTTAAGAAACAATGGTGATAGGCTACACGCAAATTAGATGACAAGAGCAAATGCGCATTTTCTATTTCCGGTTTATTGAAACCGAAAGTGTTGATTTAATGAAAATAAAATGTGACTCACCGTCCATGAGCAATAAAGCCCAAAATAAGAGGGAATGGTTCATCATAGATACTGAAGCTGCTTCTGGCCGCATCCAAACGGAATGAAGAAAGTCATGCAGGATGTTGTTGATGATGGGATCGGAGGAAACCGACCCGGTCACGTGATTTCTGCGAAAGAATGAGTTACGTCATACTATTTCAAATCGGTCCAAACAGTCCAAATGAAAAGAAAGAAAGAAAGAAAGAAAGAAAGAAAGAAAGAAAGAAAGAAAGAAAGAAAGAAAGAAAGAAAGAAAGAAAGAAAGAAAGAAAGAAAGAAAGAAAGAAAGAAAGAAAGAAAGAAAGAAAGAAAGAAAGAAAGAAAGAAAGAAAGAAAGAGCTCTGGTGAGCGTTACTGCAGTTGTGAGCTCAACATCTGTATTATCACTGATGATGGTATAAATACAAGGGTTTTGAAAATATTGACCCTTTTACCTAAAGTCTAGCAGAATATAGAATATATAGGCCTTTTAACAATAGGCCTACACCAAAAATAAAAAAAGTGGTGTCCCACAATAAATTAGGGTAGAGTGGGGTAAAACGTCCCCCACCTGTTTTTTCCAAAATAACCACTAGATTGATTCAAGATACATTTTTATTGTTGCTATACTACGTTGACAACGGGGATATACAAATCTCCACAAAGAAGCTGACACCAGCGACGTATTTAAAGTCCCTGTAAAGTCAAAATTAAGTAGGCTATGTGTTCTGTTTGTCATACCACAGAAAAATGTGATATTAGCCAAATTTATTAGCCACCCAGCCAAATTTGAATGATAAAAAAAAGCCGGCAAGCACATAAAATAAGCTATCAAAATCTTGAAAAAATCAGAAGTCATTTCTGTTCTCATACGCTGGGGGCGTGTCTGCTGGTTGCGCTGAAACCACGCCCACTCGCGGGAAAGCTGTCGACGGTGATATTAGGTGAAACTGCTCTCAGAACGGGAGGATGAAGGCTGAGGCAGAAGATAGTCATTTCGGCCCCTTTCACCAGCAGCATCGGATTATCAGTGAATGCCAGTTGTCTCTGAGGAAAGTTTATAAAACTTCCTGTGTAAAATGATCACTACAGAGGCGGGTGTTGCTGCCCGTGATCCTCAGCTCTTCATCAAGGTTGGCTCTACACAAAATGAATCCACCTCTTCTTGATGTGATCGCCTTTTAGGAAATTTAAATAAAGACACCGATCTGTTTTGTAAATGATCGCATCCAGGTAGAAGCCTATGAATTTCCTTGTCAAAGGCATAGCAAGCAAACTGTAGGCTGTAGTAATAATAGTACTGACAGTAACTCGAGATTGAGCGGCGAATGCAAATGTGCTCTATTGTTAGGGGAGAGATCAGCCCCTGTCTATGGATCAGCCAACGTGCGTCATCAAGTTGGGGCGTGTCCACGGGCTTTTGGGCTCCAGTGCGTCATCTGTTTTAGCCCCGCCCAAAAAATCCGTAAAAAAGCAAGGGTGAAAAACTGTTGAACGGTCTAACTCCGTATTTCAGAACTTCACAGTTCACAGTCTTTGTAATGTTTTAGCAATAAATTTGTAACATTTATAATGTGTTTAGAATTTTTTGGTTGAATTACCTTTACAGGGACTTTAAAGAGAAGAGGATGGCATGGAAAATGTTTTAATTTTCAGATATTAGTAAACAAGTGTTTAAGAGAATATTGTTCTGCAGGATATCACAGTGATGTAGCTATGATAGATGAACAATGAAGTCTGTAGTTTGAGAGCATATGTAATTTATAAGGAATATAATTATATTTTAAAAATAAAACAATATTTTTAAAAAGTCATAGCTTGGGCAAAACGCCCCCCAGGTGGCATAGCCTCTCTATCATAATTACAATAATAATATATTTCTGTCAATCAAATCCTTTGTTTTACACGTAATGCAGTATAACTACGTGGTAAAATCAAAATATTTGAACAAAACATTAATAAATTATCTCAAGTGAGCATTAGCTAGCCAGCTAGCACGGATAGAAATTTGGAAGTCTAAATGAAAACTTTGTAATATACTTTTATTAAAAATTCTCATTAGTATTTTAAGAAAACACTAAATTTACCTGGTCAAAACCAGCTCTGTTTTCAGCACGCCTAGTCACATTTATGTTTTGTTTCACAGTAATATCAAATTTTCCCTTAAGGGGGGTGTTTTCCTAGCCTGGCTGCACCCATGCACTTCCACTCAATTTCATTTTCCTTCAGTACTACTGTGCAAATGAAATGTACTAGAGTCTGGTTGAACCAGGCTAATGTTTTCCCCCACTAAGTTACAAGCCATGCTTGAAATATTTTTTAGGCCTATAAATACTATGTTTATCATAAACATGAAAAAATATTCCTGCTGATTGGATTCAGGGTATTTCCCCTGCCTAGGCCCAAGATACTGCATAGACCCTAATGTAACCGTATAGAACAAATGGTGTGTGGAGAATTGATGGATGGAAGAAAAATAATGCAGAATGTCACAAAAAAGTGATGAATCCAATATTAGGCAATTACATACCAAAAATAAAGCCGTGTGTAACAAAGTTCAGGGAAGAAGGAGGCAGGAACCGGATAATAATCAAAAATAAAACTTTATTTAAACAAAATAAACAAACAAAATACCTGCCAGCAGCCCCTCACGGACGACTGCTGGCTACCGAAAATAAAATATAAAATACCGGCCAGCAGCCCCTCACGGACGACTGCTGGCTTACCAAATAAAATATAAAACACAAACAAAAGCAGGCCTGTTCCTCTCTCGATCATCCACTCCGTCGCTCCAACTTTATGGCTCCGCTCCTTCGTGAGAGATGCGAGACCGGTGTGCTTCGCAGGTGCTGCTCATTAGCAATCGCAACACCGGCCTCGCGACTTTTTCTCTCACGTCCCTCGGCCGTCCTGCTCACCACACCGTGTTTAAATAACTCTAAGAACATTAAGGGTCAGTTTCTGTCTGCTGAGATAGATCTACTGTCAAACATCAGGATGGACGAGGAGAACTCAAAATGACAAAATTAAAGTTCAGTCAATATGAAACGAGAATTAAAGCGTAAACTTGAGCCAAGACAGTTCCTCTGTCCGTTGAGCTTCTTCTGTGAGGTTTGGGAATGAGGGAGAGTATATCTGTTATTCTCAAGATAAGGCTGATAACCTCAGAGAAGAGAAGATGCTGAAAATAAACCACAAGAACTGAGACAAACATTAGCTTCAGATCAGAGAACAGATATCAGTTTAAGATTATATTTACATCCAATGGGTACAAGAATCTTTATTTTAAAACAACTCTAAGCATGATTAGGCTATTTTTTTTTTACTATTAGAACGTAAAGGGATTAAAAAAAGTGTGAAATTAGAAGTAAAATGAAGAACTGAAAAAGACCTAACATGACAACACATTTTTTTTTTTCACAGGATGTGTGGGTTTGCATATTTAGTATACATGAAGGGCGTCTTCTTCATCATATGTGAATCTCATGGTTTTACTTCCCTTCAAAACAGTAAGAAACAAAAAACATAAATTATTTTCCTGTAGATTTCCACTTCGAACAGATGATCATCAACAGCTTACTTTAAGGAAAACTAGAATTGTTGCACACAGGTTTTTGCTTCACATTTTTATTATAGCCAATAATTCTTAATAATTATAGATGTTTATTAATGTCAGGTATTAACCTACTTGTTAACTAAAAGAAGTTGAATGAACTGGGTGGATTTCTTTCAAAAGAACCAGACCGCGACAACCTCTCTAAAATTCTCTCATTAGTTGAACAGATATCTACGTCACCATGTGTTGCACACTAGTTCACGCCTCAAGAGCGCGCACACACAACGCGTTGGCATGCAGAATGCTAGAGTAGCCTATGAAACGGTTCTCTTAAACATCAGTTTTTTAAAAAAAAATATATATTTATTAACATATTAATTATAAAATAATATTACATTGTCAGACTTGTAATCTGACATTCTGAAAAACTACGAAAATGACTCCCACATCTGTTTTGCTCGTTTTGTTGTGTCTGGTTGGTAAGTTATACATCTATTTTTCTTGACAATAGGCCTACTGTTATCACGGTAGTTAGCAGCCTAATTAAACACTACACACAACCTATTTATTTTAAACCGGTGCGATATGTAAACCGTGTAATCTCGTTCTGCAGGTGTTTTTCAGGTTGAATCACATGAAGTTAAGTCAGTAATGCAGGGAGATTCTGTCACTCTGGACTGTAATGTTTCTGAAACACAGCTGAAGAATGTGGAGTGGAGGTTTAACAACAGTCGCATAGTTTACACAGTTAAGGGCAATCCAAAGTATGATGATGACAGATTCAAAGACAGACTGAAGCTGGAGAATAACAGATGTCTTACCATCAACGACATCAGAACCACGGACACTGGAGTCTACAAATGTAGGACTTTTATAAACAACGAGGAGTCAATAAAGACGTTCAGTTTTACTGTTTATGGTAGGTGGAATATTGATATAGCCTAATATTCTTTTAATATTGTAAATGGCACTAAATCATTTCAAAATGATATTTTTTCAAGATTATCATATTAGACATTCACATCTGGCTACATACTTTTCAGGCTGTAACAGTCATTTTATGAAAGCAAATTGCAACTGATTTTGTATCATCAATATGTCCTTAGCCAAAAAAAAAAAAAATGAGTTTGCTTCTGTTGCAATTTGTTCAAGGTTGGCCCCCAGTTTGGCTTAAAATAGGCCTACTTTTAAAACAATTGTTTCATTTTAATTGGGCAGACACAAAGCTCATTTTCATCAGATTACCACCAGATGGCAATTGAAAAGCTTTGCGTAATGATCCCTTTTTCAACATTAACTTGTCTCGCTTAGAGACATGGGTCTTTTGCACTGGAGAAACGTTTTTTAACTGGAAGAACTAGGTCCAATTTTCTCCAGCTGCAGACCTGCAGCGCCAGCCTCATGCCAGAATTATGACAAAGGATGCTGTGAGATGTCTGTAATATTTCTGTCGTGATGTGCTGAACTAATTCATGAATTAGGTGTTTATCTGCATAAACAACGCATTCTCACCCCAAGGCGTCACCTTTGACCATGCTTCAATATTTGACGTTTTAGGCGCCCTTTAGCGTCACTTACATGACGTGATCCTACGGCGTCATCTAACTGACGGTAAAGGAAAGCGTCAGTTAGAGGACGCGGTTAGGTTTAGGTGTGGGGTGGGGGTAGGGTACACGCGATCCTAGGGCGTCATCTAACTGACGCTAAAGGGGCGCCTAAAGCGTCAGATATTGAAGCATGTTCAAATGTCAGTTAAGTGACGCCTTGGGGGTGAGAATGGGCTGGCATAAAACCTGTATACCATCTATTTTTGTGTATGATAGAGTTATCAAATACAGAAAGATGCTCAGCTCTACTTGGCAATAGCTACGAGGAATCGTTCAATGATATTTAAAAAAAAGTAAAGCAGAATTATGTGTAACTAACCCAAACAATAATATTTCTTTAATTTCTGAATCTGTAATATTTCTGTCATGATAAAAAATAGCCTCATTGTTCAACACATTGTTCTTATTTTATCGATCAGGGATGGGAAAAACGCACAGAAGCTCAACCGAACGTGTTTGATGCGCGATACAAAACATCTACATATGGATTATGTTCATACTACACAAGTTGATAATATAGTAATTAATGCAACAAGCAAACATGCTGTGTTAATGAGTAAAAGGCTAAAATCAATCGGTTCATATTATAGATATAGATAAATATTGAATTAAAAATGCGAAAATAGCTCAAAATGACATAATAAGGCTGTGTGTCCACCAAAGCATTTTTAACCAGCTGAAAACATACTTGGTTACTAACGTATCCTTGGTTCTCACTAGAAGAGGGAACGAGTACTGCGTAATATCTTACACTAGGGGAAAACCTTTTTTCCACGAGATATTGAAGCCAAAATGTATCCTTAATTTTGAATTAATGTAAAACGCGTTGCAACAGCATGCAGACATAGGCAAGGCGACTTAGCGTGTCTATTGGCTGTCCGGCGGCAACTGCACAAGCCCATCGAGAGCGGCCCTTTGGGGACGGTCAAATGGGTCCTATAAATATAGCTCAATGGGCTGATATCACTGGTTTTTTCATCGCCGAAGTGAACCAGAGAATGTTGCAGGCACAGCAAGATATGCAGAACTCATTTCCTCTTCTCGAGAGAACTGAGGTTACGTTAGTAAACGAGTACGCTCTCTTATAAGAGCTTCTCTCGTACTGCGTAATATCTTACGCTAGGGGAACACAATGTAAAACGCTGTGCGTGCAGGGATCCAACACCAAAGTCCCAAGGGGCAAGTGTCCGGGTGAATATATTGCATAATCACCATGAACTCACAGAAAGTCAGAGAAGAGAGGCTAGCAGCATCATTCCCAATAAGTTAGCCTCCAAAGGAGCTAATCACTGTAACAGTGTCACACACAGTCAGGGTGAAAAAGGTTCGGCCTGAACTGAGTATTAGTATCGGTATTATTTTGCCCGTGGGGAAAACTCTTATCGGTGAATGACATCTGATTCGGATGAACTATCCATTTGAGCTGATATTCTCAGAACACCACACAGTGTTAGGTTGTGATATTCACCAATGATCGCGCGCGTGAACTCGACAATCGACTACTGTGGGCTTCGACTGGAAACAGGAAGCAAATGGGTATGTGAGCTGGCTGAATTAACATCATTTTTATTCATACCTTTCTCATCTACTGCAGTCTGATTGACCGTGGTCACTCTTAATAACAACACTCACATGGCTGTGCACTCGAAATGACAAATCAAGGATGTTAAGAGGCTAAAAGCAGGTTTAGAACATGCCCCATTGAAGTCAACAGCGTGCGAATTTTAAAAAGAAGATAACACTGTGTAGGCAACACTGATTTTTGTTGTTTTTGTCTGTACTGCCAGCACTCCAAATGTACAAAAAATGAACTCAATGTTAAAATTGACCGGAGTTCTCCTTTAAGACTCATACCTCACTTCCGGCCTGTGGCTGCTGGCCTAAAACGGCTAGTCTGAAATTTTAGGGCTAAATTCTTCGGCTTATTCGAAACACCCAGTTCAGGTCATGGAGAGCTATACTAAGCAGCTGATGCTTTAATTCGATCAGAGCTGGTGAAGAATAAAGATGTGCTGTTTTGTGAGGCTTCGGGAATATTTAGTTAACCCTGCATAGTTTGAATACCTCTGCATTTAGTTTTATTTCATGTTTTGCAGCTCCAGTGCCCATTCCTGTCATTACCAGTGTGATTTCACAGTGTTCTTCATCATCAGAAAGTTCATCAAGCCCAACATGTGTGTTGTTGTGTTCAGTGATGGATGTGTTCAGGGTTAATCTCTCCTGGTATAAAGGAATGAGTGTATTGTCCAGCATCAGTGTGTCTGATCGCAGCATCAGTCTCTCTCTACCTCTGGAGGTGGAATATCAGGATAAAAACAACTACAGCTGTGTGATCAACAATCCTGTCAGCAACCAGACCAAACACGTCTGCATTACCGATCTCTGTCGGATGTGTTCAGGTACATTAGCTATTTACTGAGCCAGTCTCTGTCTGGTACATTAGTGTATATGTACTGAGTCAAAAACAAATCTTTTTCTGTGCTCAATTTCTTTCTTCAGATGAAGTCGGTATTTCTGAAAGCACTGAAGCTGTGATCCGATTGGTCGTCACTGCTCTGGTGGGTCTGGCTGCTGTGGCTGCATTTATTGTGCTTGTTTATGACATCAGATCCAGAAGAACTGAACAAGAGCGACATCAGACCCTAAATTATGGATCTGATACTCTAAAACCAGAATAAGCTGTCTTTATTTTTTGCTTTATTTTTTTGCAAATCTTTTGTGTTTTCAATTTTTCATTTTGCATAATGTGAAAAATATTTTTTTATATATTTTTTTAAATGCTATATGAAGAGTTCAGATGCAAAAGCCTCTAAATGCCATTTGAAATTTTCTTCTTTAATGATGATTTTTGTCAAACTTGTATATTTAAGTTCAGTAATTTCACTTAAATAACATTTAATAGGTAATTATCATTGCCATTTAAGTCAAATTACTGAACTTAAATATACAAGCAAGCTTGATAAAAATGATCATTCTAGAAGAAAATTTCAAATGGCACTTAGAGGCTTTTGCATCTGAACTCTTCATATGTTCAATATACCAAAATTACAATAGAACTGTATTCTTGCTTAAATAAAACACTGACATCAGATCTGTATGATCTTTTTTTTTTTATTATTGCAAAAATGCACAAAGTAATTCTGTGTTGTCTTGGTCAAATTAGAAATTATGTTTACCTGCAGCTCTATAGCTCTACTGGAACTGTACAGATAAGTACAACTTGATTTTAAAACAGACATTGATGAGCACCTGTCACAACAACTTGGGCGAGTTTGTTCCCATATTACCAAATACAACCGGTTCTCACTTCCAAGGTGTCCGACATTGCCCCATGTCGAATAGAAATGTGGTCATTATACTGACTGGTCTCCATCAACAAGCAGTTATTTTTTTTACTAGGTACACACAAACTATGTTAATTTAAATTATATAAATGTATAATTGTTTACTATATAATGCATCAAACATATGGACATCATGTAGCCTATACTTGATAAACTTTTAGAAAAATAACAATAATGAATAATTGAACATCATTACATTACATTATTCTAATAACTTAAGCTAAACATTTGGACATTAAATTAATTAAATTAAAGATGTTAGGGTAAATGCTAAACTATCAGGCTAATAGATTAGCCTATATGCTATGCTAGTAGGCTAACTAAAACATATTAATGGTAATTTAAACTAAAATGAGCATTATTGTGGTCGTGGACCATAGTGTATCTTTCCTGATTTACCTGACTGCCTACCTGATTTCTCACAACAAATGTCTTGTCCAAATACCCACATTTGCGGTCTTGGCCACTTGAGAGCGCTTGTGGCAGGAAGTAGCCTATAAGTGCGTAAGACTGTCTCTTCATTATGCCAAACATACTAAACAATATCTCCGATACCGCCTCGTAGCAGAAAACATTCCACTGTCATTTAAATTGATTAGATGCATCATTAGGCAGTAGTGGAGACTGTAGAGTCTCGCCACTGGTAGCCTACTCTCAGTTCTCAATACCAAATACATCTGGTCAAAAAACAAAAACAGGGTTTGCAATAGATTGCATCTAAGTCTGTGTTGTTTATAATATAATAAAACTAGATGAGTTAAGTTTGTGAGTTGACTTGACAGAGCCCATGTCTGAATGTAAATAAATAAATAAAGTTTTAAGATTTTACTTAAAATCAATCAAATATTAACATGTTCTAGCACATTTCTAAACATTTTAGCAAGTTTCCATCATATTTTAACACATCATTTTAGCAAATTGCTCAATTTTATCATAACTTAACATGTTTCTAGCATGATTTGCTAGCATGTTTTTAGCATCAGTAGGCTACATTGTTGCTCACATGATTTAGCACAGCTTACAAGTTTCAACATGTTGCTAACATTATTAGCACATCACTTCAATTATTGTTAAAAAGTTTTGACTAAGTAATGGGATTTATGGAAAAGGAAGAGCATCGGTGTGTCGCCAGTGTTTTCTTCAGTTCAGATCAATCAACAGACATGAAGGAGATGGTTGTTGAGAAAGTGAAAACACAGTCACTTGTCTCCATCTACTGGATTAATAATGTAACATAAAGGAACACTGACTGAACAAAACAATTCTAAAAACAATCAAATAAAATAATAAAAGTTTGCTCTATTATGGTCACTTTTCAAAATATGCCCTTATTAGATCTCAGTTGTTGTCTATGATGTGAAAATAACAACATAAACAAAGAATTAATGTGTAAACTTGAATACAGTTCTTCGTTAATTGTATTCAGTGTATTTCATGGGTTTTGGAAACGAAGAGGTTTTTTTAACAAACAAAAACAGGGTTTGCAAGACATTGCATCTATATAATTCTGCGAGCCGACTGAAGGAGTCTTCTTATTGGCTGAAGAGTTCTCCCCCGTTTGGCTCTTTTGAGTTTCATAAAATCAAGCTAAGTTTTTCAGGCATAAAGCCATAAGACTATTTACCTCAATGATTTGCGCTGTTTTGTTCTGTTTGTTGTTTTCTGGTGAGTTCTAAATAGAGCTCACTATGGCCATAAAGCTATGGGAAAGGGCAGGAGTAGTTTACCAGAGGTCACAAATAGAACCCACCCCCACCTGAATACCAGTGATAAAGTCTACATAAAGTCTTTAAAGCATTAAAATGATTTAGATGTTTTATAGATTTATAGACCTAATCTAATCTTGTTCTTCAGGAGTGTTTAGTGTTGAGACTGGTGAGATAAACGTCCAGTCAACATTCCCATGTGGGTTTTTGATGGGCTGTCACTTGAGCCCTGCAGGCAATCCAAATGGGGCCCCGAGAAATGTGTCTCTTGGCTCCACATATAGGCCATGTATGGTAACCCATAGGGACACATGATAGGTCCACAGTGGGCTCTAATTGAAGATGTTCATTATATGGGCTCACTTTGGTCCCAAATGAGTGCTAGCGCTTTAGCTGATGCGGTAGTTCAGCTCGCTTCATTAAGTTTGTTAAATCTCGATGCAGTATGGGCAAATGAAGCCTCATGAAGCACTGAGGCAAGATTCGAAGCATCAAGCGTGTCGAAAACAGCGCCATCTTGTGGCAGGTCAAATTTATAGCAGCCATAAACCCCGCCGGTGCGCAGGGCCGTTGTTTTATCTATTAAGCACTTATAAAAGCCTGACAACGCTAAATGTTCAGATTTCTGATCATATAATTCACATATTAAAGTGTCGCATGTGGCAGTAAATTAAATGTAACAATTATATTAATACTTTTATAAAAATAACAACAGATTTGCTTTATACAGGTAAATGGTGGTAATTTATTGTCTATTTGCAATTGCACATATCCATGAACATACCATTGGAACAGAAAGTCAGGTCAGGTCAGTCACAATTTAAATCCCCATGCTAATAATCTGAAAATTACACTTAGACGAAACACCAGTTTCCGATTATTCATGATCTTTACAAATGTGATTTGTGCACATGGCTCTCAAAGTAATACTCAGAATTCAGCTTTGCAACTGTTTTTAAGATTTCAGATTTGATCATGAAACAAAAAGATCAGAAGTAAATAATACACTTTCAAATGTTTCCATTTTGATCTAGTAGTCAAGCATGTTGCGAAAAAAAACACATTAAACATGATTTATTTTATATATTTGTACCAAACACTTGATGAGTTAAAAATCTCTTTTGGAAGCTTTTTCCCACCATGGAATAAAAAATAAAAAAGTAAATGGTTTAATTTTTGCGAAATTAAGAGTTTACTTCTTGCTATATTTGATTTTTTTTCTAAAGGTCAGTCTTTTCTGATATAGGCCTACTGAGTGTTATTTTTCATTTAGCAAAAAGACTATTATAGTTTACATTAATCCCTTTGTCTTTGCATGACACATTGGCATGGCAGTACACTGAAAAAAAAAGTCTGTTGGATTTACATGATTTGATAGTGTACATCGGTCCCACATGAACCAATTAAGTTACACAAACATAATTTATTCATGTACCTTTAATGTCATGGAATTAAGTCATTTTAAGTTATCCAATTAAGTAGTCTCAAAGTGATTTTAAAAGGCTCCCTGATTGGCTGTTTCAGTTATTCAAATTCATATTCATTTATCCAATTAAGATTGAATGTATTTATCACACATCTCAATATCTAGTCTATAGCCTGCAGTTAGCTACCAATAGTACTTGGTAGTTGGTAGCATATTGAATACTAAAGTATACATACAACATCAGCAAAAAGCAGTTGCTATAAACATAGTTGAATCGGTCCACAGCCTAACCAAATCATCCACTCTTCTCCACAATGGTAACCAACTGTAATTTAAATGGTTCTAATAATTCCAATGTAATTGAACATTAAACACAATTACACACTAACCTTTTCTTATTTTCTCAAAAACATATAAAATAACACTTCATTTCAACATTTATTCTCTCGTAATTCAGACATATACAAAGCATGCTGGGAATTAACAGGCACCGCCCAATTTCAGTTAATGCAACACAAATCATTCATGTTATCCAACACAAACGGATTAAGTAAACTTAAATTGTACATATATTTAAGCAGATTGGACACAATCAAATTAAGTTTGGACAAAATGTAAAGCAATTATGTTGCTTAAGCTAATTTTAATTAAGCGATTTGAACAAGCAGCAAAAATATTTTTTTTTAATGTACAGAATAGCTCTTTCGGCATTACCTGAATGTTGTATATAGCGGTGTATCATAACAGAAGAAAGGCTTTCTGGAGAGTGTGAAAGCATCACATCCTCAGGATTTTCCCGGCAAATTCTGCCTAAATCTTTCGCTTAAAAAAACAGTCTACAGGCTTTTCTAAACTACCTAGGAAGTTGGGTAAGGTCTTGTTTTTTGAAGTTTCATTTCAATCATTTCAGACATTGACAATAAAAAAATGAGGCAATAGCTACACTGATCAGTATTTCATGCAAAGCATGTTTACATTGTTACAGATTATTACAGGTTGATCCTTCTCATTATTCATCCTGATCCTGAGTTTGATTCACTTTATCTTCACTGAACCCTGTTATAAAAACAGAAATATTCACAGTAAAGTTAAAGTTAAAAAAATGAAAATAGTAACAAATAATTAATAGTGTTGATAAAAATGATGATAATACTGTTAGCTAGGATATATGTTCCATTGCAATACACTTGTTTTTGTTTTTTAGCCTGCACCATAATGTATTACACACTGTGAAGAATATGTTGTGATTTGTACATTTTAATTTAAATCATTCTTTGTTCTTAAGGTTTTTTTTTATAGCTGATATTATGATAATTAATGGAGAGCACTGACAGTTCGATTGACTTGATATAAAAGGTCCACTTATTGACCACTGGCTCAGGAGTTAATATTTGTTAAATTAAACAATTAATGGTGTCCAATCAATGGAGTAAATGACTAAATATTAAAATTGAATGGCTAAAACAGCAGCAGATCAACTCTACATGTGTGTTGGTAAGGTTGATAAGGTTACCTGCTCTGTCTAAAGAAAAGTGCTGATATAACACAAGATCAGTGGTGCATTTAATATTTCCATATTAATTGTGTTTCTTTGTCAAGTTGTTTGTATGTAATACTTACGTCTTTGGCTTGGTTACTTATACTTCTTGCAGTAAAAAAATAGTAATAGCCCAAATCATCAGAACACTGGCAGATATTCCTGAAACAGCACCTAAAGAACGTGAATCTGTAGTGATAAAAAGAGTCATTAGTGTGAATGAGTCTGATCTATAACACACACTATAAACATCAGCACTATATAATCTGAGTGTAGATCTGATACTGTAATGATAGACAGACATTAGTGTGAATGTGTCTGATCTATAACACACACTATAAACATCAGCACTATATAACCTGAGTGAAGATCTGATACTGTAATGATAAAGACAGACATTAGTGTGAGTGTGTCTGATCTATAACACACACTATAAACATCAGCACTATATAACCTGAGTGAAGATCTGATACTGTAATGATAAACACAGACATTAGTGTGAATGTGTCTGATCTATAACACACACTATAAACATCAGCACTATATAACCTGAGTGAAAATCTGATACTGTAATGATAAAGACAGACATTAGTGTGAGTGTGTCTGATCTATAACACACACTATAAACATCAGCACTATATAACCTGAGTGTAGATCTGATACTGTAATGATAAAAACAGACATTAGTGTGAATGTGTCTGATCTATAACACACACTATAAACATCAGCACTATATAACCTGAGTGAAGATCTGATACTGTAATGATAAAGACAGACATTAGTGTGAGTGTGTCTGATCTATAACACACACTATAAACATCAGCACTATATAACCTGAGTGAAAATCTGATACTGTAATGATAAAGACAGACATTAGTGTGAGTGTGTCTGATCTATAACACACACTATAAACATCAGCACTATATAACCTGAGTGTAGATCTGATACTGTAATGATAAAAACAGACATTAGTGTGAATGTGTCTGATCTATAACACACACTATAAACATCAGCACTATATAACCTGAGTGTAGATCTGATACTGTAATGATAAAAACAGACATTAGTGTGAATGTGTCTGATCTATAACACACACTATAAACATCAGCACTATATAACCTGAGTGAAGATCTGATACTGTAATGATAAAGACAGACATTAGTGTGAATGTGTCTGATCTATAACACACACTATAAACATCAACACTATATAACCTGAGTGTAGATCTGATACTGTAATGATAAAGACAGACATTAGTGTGAGTGTGTCTGATCTATAACACACACTATAAACATCAGCACTATATAACCTGAGTGTAGATCTGATACTGTAATGATAAAAACAGACATTAGTGTGAATGTGTCTGATCTATAACACACACTATAAACATCAGCACTATATAACCTGAGTGAAGATCTGATACTGTAATGATAAAGACAGACATTAGTGTGAGTGTGTCTGATCTATAACACACACTATAAACATCAGCACTATATAACCTGAGTGAAGATCTGATACTGTAATGATAAACACAGACATTAGTGTGAATGTGTCTGATCTATAACACACACTATAAACATCAGCACTATATAACCTGAGTGAAAATCTGATACTGTAATGATAAAGACAGACATTAGTGTGAGTGTGTCTGATCTATAACACACACTATAAACATCAGCACTATATAACCTGAGTGAAAATCTGATACTGTAATGATAAAGACAGACATTAGTGTGAGTGTGTCTGATCTATAACACACACTATAAACATCAGCACTATATAACCTGAGTGTAGATCTGATACTGTAATGATAAAAACAGACATTAGTGTGAATGTGTCTGATCTATAACACACACTATAAACATCAGCACTATATAACCTGAGTGAAGATCTGATACTGTAATGATAAAGACAGACATTAGTGTGAATGTGTCTGATCTATAACACACACTATAAACATCAACACTATATAACCTGAGTGAAGATCTGATACTGTAATGATAAAGACAGACATTAGTGTGAATGTGTCTGATCTATAACACACACTATAAACATCAGCACTATATAACCACAAAGATCACAAAGAGATGATTACAGAGATTTTAAGGATAGTTTGTATTCCTCAGTCAGCATTTTGCAAGTGTTCAAGCATACTAGTTTCTATTTAGGAATCTTAATATTTATTTTATTAACAAAAGTGCATTCTGTAATTTATGTGTCACTAGCATAACCAACCAGAACTGAGAAAATAATGACTGTATTAAAAAGAGTTTCCTGAACAATCCCTTTGTCTGCCGCTGACACGAGGTGTCTGAAATCATGTTCAGTCAGAGCAGGTCAAACAGTTCATGGAGAACTTGCTTCTTGAATGTTAAAATGTTTGTTCTAAAAAGCATGTATGTGTGTATTATGAATACAATGTGTTATGAATACAATATGGACATAATACATCTGCTCTGTTAGTATTTCATATGACCTATGATGGCAATTGTGTGCCTGTTCCCTGATATCTACTAATTCTTTCCCCTAACCTTGTGGGATATTATAGTGTTCATCCATTGTGAATTTTATAATCTTGTTGGGAGCACTGGTCATCCATGTATTTTTTGGCTATTGCTGAATGAATACTGTGTGTTTGGACATTTGATGTGCTGTTTTTCACATGCTGTGTTGTAGAGATGTAGATTTATTTGGACACGGGGTCTGTCTTGTCCCCTTGTCTTGAAAAATTGATTGTCCCGCCCCAAAAAACAAAAAATCACTTCATTGGTTGAGCCAGTGTTGCTATATCAGACTGATCTAGATGCTCAAACAAACAGATCAGGCACGATAACTTTTGATAAGAAGATGAGAAGTGAGAGGTGTGCTGTACTTAAGCTACACTATACATTCCCTATATATCATGCTGTCAGCCAACATAAATTTTTTTTTTTCTACAATCTTAATTATTCAACATGTATTGAACTACTAAAAATTTGATACCGAGACAAATATGTAAATGTTTGCAGACTGGAGACATGTACAGATATATTGACAGATATATTGCTTAGGGAAGAGTTCATGTGTACAGACTGAAGTCAGATGATCAGTATATTAATGGCGGTGTATTACAGAATATGAGGCAGAGTAAAGAGACTTGAGAAGTGGAAAGAGAGAGATACACTGGATGTCAGTAGTAATAGACAGAGAGATGACAGGATGGACAGTTTCATAATGTAAAAGTGTCAACATACTGTATGAAGAGTAGATGACAAAAAAATTGTGAGACGTTTGAGAAATAAATGACAACGGAAAAGCAGGAATGATGAACTAAAGCACTGCCAACATAAACCTTAAGGCATGTTTGTAACTTTTGCCGCTCTACTGTCAACAGATGACTGTATTAGACAAAGTTTAACTTTTTAAATCTTTACAATTTACAGATACAACAGTTATGCTTAGTTGTAAATAATTCCATATTGTTTTTCATCTCAAATTAATAACCAGTTTCCATTTTGGTGTCACCAAGTGCCATTTTTCAATATTTACATTCTACAACAAGAAAATGTTTCATGAACCGTATATTTAGTGATTTTACAAACAAATTTAAATTATAACTTATTCAGACTTGTGCCTTTGAATTTATTGATTTTTTGAGTTAATGACAGCACAGTTTAACAAATTTATGTAGAAAATATATTTAATTTAAATAAATTGCTCATTACTTTACAAAATATTTAAGCTTCTCTCACTTTTAGTCTATAATGATATAACAGAATATTTTACTTGAACATTAAACCCACATCTATCATCTTTCTAAAGAGTCCTCAGTTATGCATGTAGTCCAGAGGGTTCATGAACTCTGACTGGTTTAGTGTGTGTATGTCAGGTTTGGGTTTGAGCTCAACTAGTGGGGGCGACTGTTAACAGGTTAACTCTTGATCTCCAAACTTCCACAGTATCAGTTCACCAGTAACACCAGTGTGTAGAGTGACAGTATCTCCCTTCAGCACTGATAGTGATGTCACATTATCTGTCACAGTAACAAACACACGAGAAGAAACAGAAACAGTTTAAAACAGATCAAGCTTATAATGCTTCAGATCTAGAAGTCAGAGATGCTGAACATCTTTCACTCAGATTCTTTAGATGCTGCTCTTGCTTTTCTTTTGCTCTCTGTTTTTGTTGAATTGATTTCTGAATCTGCCTATATAAGGGTTGTAGACCTTTATTGTTATTGTTTTGAGTTATGAAGTTTGCACGTTGCAGTTTAAATGAGTACGCTCATCGGAAACTGTTTTGTTTTTGCATATATTTACACTCTTTGTTGTGTTTTCCTACTTTTATCACTAAAGTTTCTTCCTTTTGTCCCTGTGGCGATTGAAACTGTTTGTATCTTTCTGAATGAGTCCTTACATTAATCCCAAACTTGGTGTTTTATGAAACAATGTGTTTTATGATGTAAAATGCATGATAACTATTTCATAATTGGCACTATATATCTAGGTCACTAATCAAATGTAAGTAGTGACAGAACTTTTTACAAAATGTCCTGAATTTGCAGACTCTGGTGTCAGTGAACATCTTTTGATCTTTGCCTATGAGCTGTTAAAGGAAGAAGCTAATTGTAAATGGTTTAATTGTTTTTAAGATATGTTTTAAAGTTATGACGATTTTTTTCCCCTTTTTTCTTTTATTCTTTTTTAATAATGTTGTGCTGTCTATCCTGGCCAGGTCACTTCTGTAAGAGATTTTTAATCTCAGAAAATTTTATCTGGCAATAATAAACAATAAGAGTAAAGGAGTGTCATTGATTATGTGACTTTACAGACGGCATTAAGCTCAACATTTTCTTAAGATCGTCTCAGATCAAATATATTCATTGTGGAGCTTCATCTATCATCAGTCTTATTAATGTGTCTCATAAAACACTGCATTAAATATTAATAAGCAGTGTCTCCCTAACAACAACTCTAATCTGTGTGAGCTTTGTTACTGTTTACTATCACCGAAACAGGAATACTAAATATATAAAAGGAAGTAATGTAAAAGAGAGACATGATCAGATTAAACAAAACAATAAAAGAGTATGGTTATTTATATGTCTTGTTTAATCCGTTTAAATTGTGAAAATAACTCTAGATTGCTCTTTGCTGTACATCTCTGAAGCATCAATGTTATAGTTCTGTCAATAGATAACATTTCACTACACATCTTTCATTTTTTACACATTATTCTCTTAACTTAAACTCATTGCTGCTTTTTGTTAATTGACTAAAAAAAACAGGTTTTGGAGAATAAACCTCTGATTATTCCACATAATCTAAACTGTTCTCAGAAAATGAATCTAGATTTTAATTATCAGATTGTAAGACTTGAGTACTCACCGGTGACAGTAACACTGAATATTTTGGATGTCTCATTTGTGCTTTTCTTGATGTTTAGTGTATAGGGTCCAGCATGGTCAGATGTGATGTTTGTGATGGTCAGATATCCAGTCTGCTGTTCCAGATTAAGACAGTTTTTGAATCTCCCATCATCACCTTCAGATTTATAGAAGTTTCCAGCTGTTCTTTTTTGCGCTATGATTATATCATTAAACTTCCAATTAGCTGAATCATTTTTTTTTATTTCAGCTTGATGTTTTAGAGTGACAGAATCCCCCTTCATCACGGTCACATCAACACCAAACACACCTGATGGGGGAAAACATAAAAGATGTTAATTCTTGATCAAGCCAGACATTTTTACAGTGCAGCAAATGAAAAACCATGTTATACAGTGTTTTTCATTATTACTGAAGTGCTTTCTACGGCTGAAACTGAGAGATGGAGAATCCAGAACCGAGTCTCTTACTGCTGTGCTTGAATCATATATCGTATATTTCCCCAATACCCATTTCAAATAAACATTTACCATAAAACACACTTTACACTTTATATAGTCTCATGTAAGGATATTGTTTTGAATAGCCTCCATTTCACACTTTCATCAGTGTTGTGTCTCCTGAAAATGATCCTGATGTGACTTGTAATTTCAACATTAAACATAAATTGTAAAACATATGTGGCTGTATGTGGAAGATCACATGCAACACTCAAACAAAACACACAAAATAAATCAAATTAAAAGTGCAGCCTGGAAGCACTGGATTTAAAAACAAAATGCAATTAACCAAAATAAAATGTTATTCTTAAAATGTTAAATGTTCCTTATAATTGAATAGCATATAAATATATCCATCCATAAAGAATGTTTTAAGGTTCTTATAGAGAAGACCAGAGAGTGTAGTTTGGGTGAGTTCAAGCACCATCACTTCAACTTAGAAATGAAGAACAGAATTCAATCAGTCATGCATGAACACCAGCATTCTCACATCACAGTAAAGGCCATGTCCACACGGACACGGGTATTTTTATAACCGCAGTTTTTCCATCCTGCGTTAAAAAAAAAACCTCCGTCCACATGAAAACGCAAAAACAAGATATCAAGCGCTGTCAAGAGCATGCAACATCAGCAGGCGGCGATATAAACCTAACTGTAAGCCACGTTAGCCAATCAGAAGCCGTCAGCGGTGCAAAAACTCCGGTTTCGCTGTCAACACACGACAACACTGCAACCGGCGTATCAGAAAATACTCACCCTGGCAGGGGTTTTCAAAAATGTTCGGTTTCAGTGTCCTGGTACTGCGTTTTGCGTGTGGACGAACGGCCGAACCGCGTAAAAAAAGTCACGGTTATAAAAATACCCGTGTCCGTGTGGACCAAGGGTAATCCATCGACCGGAAGTTGAAGTCTCGCGGGAGCTGACATCTTGTAGCAGAACGTCACTTGCGTTAGCATTCCCATTGACTCCCGTTCATTTTGGCGTCAGTTTGACAGTGAATAACTTTAAATCTGAGGCGTTTGAAGACCCCATTTATCCTTTATTTATTTCTAAAGAAACACGACAATGTATAAATAGCTCCATTACCTTGTAGCTTATGTTATGGCCCCGTAGAAGCAGTTTTAGTGAAAGTAGGCTAACGATTGCGTCATACCCACGCGACTCTCGGTCGCACAGTTGAGAGATTACCGTCTGGACAGGAGGAGAAGCTCGCGCGCAGTCGGGGAAACGTGGAGGCAAAATGACAAAATAATTAATCAGAATAAGTAGCAAAATTGTCTCCTTCTCCTAGCTCATGGACAGCTCCTACTCACACTCTCCGCCTCTGCATGTTTCGGAAGGGAATGATTCAGATTTCTCATACCACAGCCACTAGAAGACAGACGGGTCACTCACGTTCAACTACGTCGTCAAGCTCTGTTTCTGCGCGTCAGGGACGGAAGTGCTAAAAAAAATCGCCAAAAACGAGCTTCAATCGTCTCAATGGAGTTCCAATGAGATCGCTCTGTCCATTTCTTTTACCGTCGTGATAAACACCTGTCTGTGATTCCAGTGATTGGCGTTGAGAGAGCGCATTTAAGCGGGCCAGGTGGACGCTACAGTTGAGAGAGAGCCTGGAGCTTGTGTGCGTGTGTCTGGGACTGAAGCTGATCTGTGATCGTGTCTGAGAGAAGCTGTAAACAGCGGGAAGAGTGCCACGTCAGAGACGGGAAAGCTGTGAACAGCGGGAAAGAGTTTGATCTATCCTATAGTATCCAGCTGCAGACTAGGGATGGGGAAATGAAGCTTCATGAAGCAATGAGGCTTTCCCCTGACTGTTCCGAGAAAAGATTCAAAGCTTCGAGAGTGTCGAGAACACCGCCATCTGGTGCTTATTTAAAATAAAGCAGCCCGAAGCTCTAGCAGATGAAGCAACCACAACACACTACAGTTTCAATGTTATGTGTACAAATAAAAACCTTACATGTTTGTGTTTTGTTCATTTGATAAATTCATTTTCCCATTAAAGTGGGACAATAAAATATAATATAAGCTTATATTATTCAATAAGATTTAATGTATCTCTCTGTACACACACACTGTACTCTAACACACACTATAACTCTTTTTTGGCTGTTGCCATTGCTCTAATACAAACCCCGAACACCAACACCCTATCCCCTCGCTCCTAATCCCACCCTAAACCCAAATACCAACACCAAATAACCTTAAATCCACCAAAGTGCAAAGATTTTGCAAAAACAAAAAGACAAAACAAAAAAAGACTAAGTGGTGAAAAATAAATTTTGGTTATTTAATGAATTATATTTATTAACTTTCAAAGTACAGCACTCTCCTCAAACACCCATCAACCAGACTGAGGCAACATTGACTCGTTAAAGTTCGAGCCTTGACACCCAAAGCGAAACTCGCACGTGATCGGACAGAAAGTGAGGCTTCATTTGTCATCGATCACGTGACTCTGGGAAAACCAATACACACCCCGATACGGGGCTTCACTAGAAAGTGTGTCGCATATGTGATACGCGCTTCGAAGCTTCAGTGTCATACGTAACATCACTACTGCAGACCCGCAGCACACCAGTTTCAGAATCCCAGCGCCAGAACCGGAAGTAAGGGGCGGAGTTAGGTTCTAACCAACACCAGCGCCAGGAACGTAAGTGAGGGGCGGAGCTTAGATTTGAAACCTAATAACGCCACCTAACGTATTTTGGAGGGTATTTTACACATGAAACAGCTTTTATTGAACAAGACACGTCCTACTCTCTACGTATGTTATGATGCTATATTACTATACAATAAGCATTTTAAAACATTGATTTTGTGTAAAATAATTGTATATAGTTTCAGTTATTTGTTTCATTGTATTACAAGTTACTTCCTGATCATGATGGTGAAAAAATAATACTTGAAACTTATGGGCATTTTAATGTATAACAGTTTAATAATTTTAGCTAAGCAGTTTATACATACGTGTAAATTTAGGAAGATAAGACCTTTGTTTTTTTTTTGGTTTTTACGAAGGAGTTAACTTTGTATAATAAAGCTTTGAAAGATATAAAACAAGACAATGATTGGAGGTTTTCAAAATTATACACAATCTGATAACTCATTAGACCTCTGTGATATTTTATGTTCTATTTATTTATTTATTTATTTATTTATTGTGTTTCCAAAAATCTTAAATTGTTTTGATATTGAAGATGTATTTGTAAGATGATTTTGATTGTTTACGCATGGTTTTTTTTTTTTTTATAAAATATACTTTATTTCACAAGAACATGTGCAGCATGCATTTTTTGTGTAAAATAATGTCAAAATCTTAAAAAGAGAGAAAATTCGGCATTGTTTTGTTAAAAATCTATACAAAATGACCAATTCAACCCAAGATAGGCCTGTTTTATCACGACAATTTTGTTTAAATTTAACTTACAATGTATCAAATGGGGAACTCAAGGCCCGTTTTGTCCTTACATGCTTGCTAAAATAATTATAATGCAATAATAATAATTCCGCCCTCCCTCACTTCCGGTTCTGGCGCTGGGGTTCTGAAACTGGGGTTCTGAAACTGGTGGTGCTGCGGGTCTGCAGCTGGATATATCTCGATCTATGGGCTATATGCACGCATAAGTTCCGCATTTTACGCAAGGATGCTCGTCCATTTCCGGTTGTGTAGATTAAAGCGGAGGAAAACCGAGGAAAATGGGATTATTATGGCAGAGTCTTCAAAATGTACTGTCCTCCCGTCTTTGAAACGAAACGTACATACGTTTAGATGTAATTTTATATATAGTTATATTTATTTAATATAATTTTTAAAAGAAGCATAAACACAACCATGGGGTGTCTGTTTTATCTGCAGGGGCGTAGCACCAAATTCTGGGCCCTGTACACTCTCAATGTCAATGGGCCCCCTACACATGGCATTGTACGATGCGGGTTAGCAAAGTGAAAATTCAATTTTGAATGAAATGTATTTTTTTAATTATTTGAATATAAACAAATATAAACAGTGTTTAAATAATAAAATCAGATTATAGTAATGACTGGTTCTTTCATTCACCACCTGAATTGATGCATTTGGCCTACTTGTGCTCAAATACCTTTAAACCTTATAGGCTACATTATTATATTATTATATTATTATTATTATTATTATAGGCCTACATATTAGGCTACATCGGTTTTGTGTACTAACATTTTGATCCATGATACTGATGCAAGTTTTAAATGAAAAACATTTATTTTTAAGTAGGAGAACACGAGAGACAACTGTACCCTCAGAAACCAGGTTAAACTGATGCTACCAACTTTCTCAGTTGGTCGCATCAGCATTTGATTTCGTCGCGGTTATTTTTTTATTTTTTTTGCTACATGCCATGGGATTAATCAATGCATGCCGATGAATAGTGGTTTTAATGGACCAAAGCCAGCAAAGGCTTACCATAAATACCTGTAATATATTAATTATCATTGCCAAATTTCAGGATTTTCATGGATTTTGGACAGTAATTTTAATCTGTAATTTTAAGAATTTTACATTTGAATTACATTCAATCTATCTATTTACATTTGAATCATAATCTTCTGTGTCTGTCATTTTTCTATTAGCATCATATTTCTATCTTTTAAAAATCATTAAACATTCAAATGTACATTACATTTTAAAAGATTAGAGTATTACAACAAGCTAAAACAGATTTTTCGTTATCAAATTTTATAAGTTAGTTCAAAAATCAGAAATCTCACACTCCTTACCTCCTGCATTTTGTAATAATTTGTTTCCTGAGACATTTTAATTTTTATATTTTTATTCATGAATTCGTAATTGGCGTGTTCCACCATCAGTGTGCAATGCGCACGTGACGTCTATGTGTCTTGCGGAAGAACACTGTTGCCCCTAATTTCGACCCCCTGCCAAATTATTACCCCCCTCGTTGAAGTCAGTACCTGATTGCCTAATCCCAACCCCGCCCCTAATCTTAACCCCTCCCCCACAACTAATCCTAAACCTACCAATACTAGGGGGGTAATAATTTGGCGGGGGTCGAAATTCGGCACAACACCGGAGCTACTTCTCTCCATAATGTCTATGAGTCACGCAGTCACTGGGCAATTTCGCATCCGAGTCAACCCCGGGAATCCGGGATAAAAAAAATAGTCCGAATATAAACACTTATAACAGGCGTAATGATTCAGGATAAGTCAAAAACACGGTTTGGAAAATGGATTCATGATGTAGCCTACTCGTTCGTTTTGAACATACGGACTGCAGTCTGCAGCAGCTGATACAACGGTCGGTGTTCTTTTGCGCGAGCGTCCAATATGCGACGCGACCACATCACATACAATTTTAACTCGCACAATCAAATCCTCAAAAAAATGGTCGCATATGAGACCAATTTGGTCGCAGTCTGGAACCCTGCATTAGCAGCAGCTGTCTGGAGTTGACTAAGTTACGTTAACTTTAATTGGATGTAACGTTAGGTGCATATAGCAAACTCAGTTCACCTTTTGGGAAGAAAGCAGTCATCAGCTGCTTCCCCGCATTCTGCCTCCCATCTTTTTCTTTCCTCTCTTTCTTTTTTTTAAAGCCCGATTTGGGCTTTTTGCACAGCATGATCAGATCAGGCTCCCGTTATAGGCTCTAGACTCACTGCGTTATTACTTGTTTGCCGCCCGCTGCGTCTATGGGCGGTCGACGCGTTGCGGACTAAACCATTTGGAAGGGGGTCCAGAGTGTCTGGCACGGAGTTCATTTTGGTCAATATTTTTTTTTAAATTATTATTAATGACATCAATTGGAGGGCCCAATTAATTCTAATTAGGTTTAAAAAAAATTTTTTTTTAAATTGGTGGGATTTCAAAGGGCCCTCTCCCTAGACGGGGCCCTGAGTAGTCAGGTCCACTTTTCCCCCCACTACCACGCCCCTGTTTATCTGTTTTTGTGACTAACGTTTCTTTAACCATGGAGTATAAAATTCAATATAAATTCTCGTTATTGCGTTGGACTCTACGATCAGCGGACGTTATCGAGCATGCTTTTACACCTTCACCGGAAATACCGCCGTGCATAGAGCCCATTGTGACTGTTTTGAGTTTATTGTGATAAGCACTGAGGCGCTGTGGAAAGAGTATTTTGTAAAAATAAAGACACACAAGCTCCAGTATTCGCCGACCCCTTGTCTTCTTCCATCACCTTCACTGAACCAATCTCATCTGTTTCAACCTTCACTGAACCTGTTTCAATCTCATCACATTTAGCCTATGAAGAATTTACAGAGTAAAAAACAAAAGTAAAAGTAAAATTTCAGGAATGGCTGAAAAATAGATGAACACCAACATTTTAATTTGAAGTGTACACCAAATGCTGCGCCAAAAAATATATATATATATATATATATATATATATATAGACAAATTTTCTGATTTTTGTTTATGACTTTTTGCCCCTTTATTTAACAATTAAAATAAGTTATTATTTTTTTTTTTTAAGTTTTAATGCTTTTAATGTTTTAAAGGCCAAATTACAACTTGGAAAGTGGATGTAAGAAAAGTATCTAAAGAATTGAAAATCCCCACTTTGACCATCAGGGCAATAATCAAGAAGTTATAATCAACTAAAGATGTTACACACTATAAACATCAGCAATATAAAACCTGAGTGTAGATCTGATAATGTAATGATAAAGACAGACCTGGATCTGGGGTTTTTTTATCCAATACTGTAATGATAAAGAAAGACAGACATTAGTGTGAGTGTGTCTGATCTATAACACACACTATAAACATCAGCACTATATAACCTGAGTGTAGATCTGATACTGTAATGATAAAGACTGACATTAGTGTGAGTGTGTCTGATCTATAACACACACTATAAACATCAGCACTATATAACCTGAGTGTAGATCTGATACTGTAATGATAAAGACAGACATTAGTGTGAGTGTGTCTGATCTATAACACACACTATAAACATCAGCACTATATAACCTGAGTGAAGATCTGATACTGTAATGATAAAGACAGACATTAGTGTGAGTGTGTCTGATCTATAACACACACTATAAACATCAGCACTATATAACCTGAGTGAAGATCTGATACTGTAATGATAATGACAGACATTAGTGTGAGTGTGTCTGATCTATAACACACACTATAAACATCAGCACTATATAACCTGAGTGTAGATCTGATACTGTAATGATAAAGAAAGACAGACATTAGTGTGAGTGTGTCTGATCTATAACACACACTATAAACATCAGCACTATATAACCTGAGTGTAGATCTGATACTGTAATGATAAAGACAGACATTAGTGTGAGTGTGTCTGATCTATAACACACACTATAAACATCAGCACTATATAACCTGAGTGAAGATCTGATACTGTAATGATAAAGACAGACATTAGTGTGAGTGTGTCTGATCTATAACACACACTATAAACATCAACACTATATAACCTGAGTGTAGATCTGATACTGTAATGATAAAGACAGACATTAGTGTGAATGTGTCTGATCTATAACACACACTATAAACATCAGCACTATATAACCTGAGTGTAGATCTGATACTGTAATGATAAAGACAGACATTAGTGTGAGTGTGTCTGATCTATAACACACACTATAAACATCAGCACTATATAACCTGAGTGAAGATCTGATACTGTAATGATAATGACAGACATTAGTGTGAGTGTGTCTGATCTATAACACACACTATAAACATCAGCACTATATAACCTGAGTGTAGATCTGATACTGTAATGATAAAGACAGACATTAGTGTGAGTGTGTCTGATCTATAACTGCAATTACTGTCAATGAAAAAAGCAATGGGTGGTAAGAGACAAAAAAGCATCACATACAGCATAATCCAGTGAAACTACCTTATATTTATTAGTAATATAGGCTGATTCAGAGAGAATCATAAATGCCAACATAAAAAAAAAAACACTGAAGCTCTTATGTGGCAGATTCTGTTGTCACTGAAATATTTAATACATGTTTCTCTAATGAAAAAATATTAGAAACACAAATCTAAGGTTTCATAAGACAATGTGAAATAATGTAAATTTCCTCGACAAATTTCTAATTTCTTGCAAACAATGTCTTGTTTAACATGCTTTGTTTGTCAGATATCCTTCATCAGAGTTAAATGTAAATATATGTTGATTTGATATCTAAATTGTTCACAGATGTAAATAAGAAGATATTGATACTGAAAGATCTGATCCACTCACCCGTGACAGTAACACTGATGTTCCTCTGAACGGTGTATGAGCTGCTGATCATGTTCAGATGATAAACTCCAGAGTCTGTGATTTTGGATTTAGTGATAATGAGTGATCCAGATGGACGATCAAGATATAGTCTGCCGTTGGTGCCTTCATTGATTTCAGGAATGAGCTGGCCATTAAACATCCACTTTATCTGATCATTAATATGTAGGATAAGACCAGTGTGTAAAATGATAGTTTCTCCCTCCTTCTCTGATACTGGCGTCATTTCACCTGTCAAAGCAACAAACACACATGAAGAACATGATTACACAAATGAATACTACTTTTTTAATCAAACAGTTCAGTGTTCTGTGGTTAATCCACTACTGAAAATGTGCAAATTAAAGATCACAGCTCATTTCCATAAACACAACGCAATCTACAAGAGCAGAATAACTCGCATAGAGTTGCAGACAAGAGAGATCTAAAAACACAGGAGCAGTGAATTAAAAATAACACGGATCGGCAAAGGTTATGTTCGTATAACGTCTTTCTCTTTCATTCCAAATAAACAAACACAAGTGGAGAAAATGCTTTCCTTCTCTCACAAGCTCTCTGTTCTCCTATCAGCAAGTATTACAGCATGTCAAACACAAAACTAGTTAATGGCCAGTCCTGGAGACTGTTCTTGGATTTTCAGCAACGTTCAGCTCCAACCCTGATCAAACACACCTGAAGA
>NW_024121132.1:53725-98725 GCF_016745375.1 Pimephales promelas
AATAAGTAACACATTTAAACAAGTTAAATGTTAAGAAGTAGTTTGATTCTGCTAACTTTAAAGGACTCTAAAGTGCTAAAAGGGGCTGAAGTGTATGTGTCTGAAATTAAGATTAAGTTTAATTGTGTTTATTTCTTTGTAAGGTGATTTATACAAATTGCACATTCTAACACTATATTGCAAAGTTAAAGGTGCACTAAGGCATAGTTAAGTCATATTGTTTTTCTTTGACATTGAAGGTCAATTTTCTTTATTTTCATACAAGGTGAAAACAGTTTATTATTTGCATTAAGGTGTTTACACATTTTTTTAGTTAATTCTAACAGAGTTCATATTTACAGTTTAAGAGTATTATATCCATAGTGCCTTAAACTAATCTAGGTAATTTTACAAACACAAGTAATCTGAATTTAAGTCAACACACATACATTAGCTCAAGTAGTGAAATGGCTGAGCCTGAAGTCCAAGGAAGTGAAGCTGTGAAGTTGCAGGATCAAGCAAGCCCGTGAAGAAACTGTAGACTCAAACCCACCACAAGAGGCAAATTCAAGTCAAGTAGCTGAAGATGCTTTGAGAAAAAGCCAAAGAAACAGAAAGCTTACTGAAAAGGGCCAGGCTCTACACGAAGAAAGAGTGAATAAGCTTCAGTGTCGTTTTAAGACTAATTATGACAAATGGAAAGCTATTGTCAAACAAGCTAAGAGAGCACTCGATGCACCTAACACTGCAAGCTTACGGGATCACATTGTAAGCGTCCAAAATGCTGCTGGAGAAGTAAAGCAAACCTATCACGAGTTGCGCAGTCACAACACTCCTGACAGTGACACTCGTCGTCGAATAGACACATGTCATGCTGTTTCTGCAAAGATAATAGAACATGCATCAGAGATCCTTAAAGAAGAGGAGTGTGGTAAATACCCAGCTAAAAGGTCAACTCACTGGAGTGAGGCTGGCTCAGTGTTCCAATCTTCAGCATCTTACAGGTCCAAACATACAGGTAGTGCAACCACGCGTTCAAGCCATTCGAGTAATTCATCTGCAAAGAAACAAGAAGCAGCAGCAGAACTGGCTGCAATTGAAGCTACCTTGAAAGTGATGCAAGAAATGGAGCATGAGCAAAGGGAACTTGAAAATCTTGAAGCTGAAAACAGAAAAAGACTTGCACAACAAGAAGCAGAAAATGCTGAAAAACAGAAGACATTAGAAGAAAAGCGAAGGCAGATAGAACGCTTAGAAACTGTCAAGAAAATGAAAGCCGCCGAAGCACGTCTGAAAGTCTACGAGCAAGAATCAACTTCAGATGAAGAAATATCAGAGCTTCTACACAGTAAGTCCAGGCCGAAAGAAGCCACACCTTACCTGGTTAGTTTGCCAGAATTTCACCCGCAACAACGCACTGTGCCACAAGAGGCCACAAGCTGGCAACGTGCAACCAATGCTACACAAGAAGACAGCACTACTGCATTAGCCAGGGCGTTAGCAGAGTCAATTAACATAAGCCGTTTACCAGTGCCAGAACCTTCAGTCTTCATTGGAGACCCACTCAAGTATAAGGATTGGAAAATGTCCTTTCAAACCCTGATAGACAGGAAGAACATCCCAGTAAATGAAAAGCTCTACTACCTCCGGAAATATGTTGGTGGGCCAGCAAGAAAAGCAATTGAGAGTTATTTCCTGTTAGGAACGGACACAGCATATCTTGCAGCATGGAACATTCTGGAGGAAAGGTATGGAAGCTCATTTGTAATCGCCAAAGCCTTCAGGGATAAGCTCACATCATGGCCAAGGATAGGACCAAAGGACAGTGCTGAACTACAAGAGTTCTCAGACTTTCTCAGAGGCTGTGAAGCAGCAATGTTCCAGATTAAGAATCTTGAAGTTCTCAATGACTGCAGCGAAAATCAGAAAATACTCAGCAAGCTTCCTGATTGGTTAACGGCGAGCTGGAATAGAAAAGTCATTGACATACAAGAACAAAGTGGGTCATTTCCGACATTCAGCAACTTTGTCGACTTTGTTACAAGAGAGGCGAAGATAGCGTGCAATCCAATAACATCGCTTCATGCACTAAAGGCAAGTGACTTTGAAAAAACAAAGACCTCAAAGATCCGAAGTGTGGGTGCAAAAGTGTTAGCAAGCAGTTCTGAAGAGAAATCAGACACTAAGATGTGTATCTTTTGTGAAAGACCAAACCATGGAATTCATGTCTGCCGAAAGTTCATGGACAAGTCAATTGCTGATCGAGTCAAGTTTGTACAAACAAAGGGCTTGTGCTTTGGATGTCTCAACCCTGGTCACCATTCAAAAAAATGTGAAAGGAGAAGTGTTTGTAATACATGCAAAGGGAAACATCCAACATGCTTACATCAGGAACGTGACAGGGAAGTCAAAAGGACAAAGGATCCTGACAAGGAACAAAAGGACACAAGGGAAACCAAACAACCAAGTTCAGAAACATCAAACAAGGCAATATCCAACCGTGTTGTCCAAAACACTAACAGTGATCTCACATCCACAATCGTTCCAGTTTGGTTGTCCACAACAAGCGATCCAGAACACGAGATTCTTGTCTATGCCCTTCTGGACAGTCAGAGCGACACCACTTTCGTTCTTCAAGAAAAGGCAGACGCTTTAATCACAGAAAGGAAACAAGTGCAGTTGAAACTTTCCACACTGTCATCCAGGGACACAGTCATTACAAGTCAAAAGCTATTTGGGCTACAAATCAGAGGCTTCTACACATCCAAGAGAATCCCTCTCCCAACTACATACACCAGAGACTTTATCCCTGCCAATCTAAGTCATCTTCCCACACCTAAGACGGCAAGAGCATGGCCTCACCTAGAGAACCTTGCTGAAGAGATCCCTCCCATGATAGAGTGCGATGTCGGCCTGCTTATAGGGTATAACTGTTCGCAAGCTCTGCTACCCAGAGAAGTGGTGTCAGGAAAGGACAATGAACCATTCGCTCAAAGAACAGATCTTGGCTGGACTATAGTCGGCGGTACTGATCCCTGTGTGGACTATGGTGACGCTATAGGAAGCAGCCACAGAGTCATAGTGAAGGAAGTGACACCTTCTGTTCAGTCATCAAACTCCTTACCAAATGAAGTCATGTACGTCTGTCGTACACAAGTCAAAGAGCTAGTCACACCTCTAGATGTGATAAAAGTACTGGAGTCTGATTTCAATGAACGCCGCGTGGAGGACGCTCACTTCTCCCAAGAGGATTTGCGTTTCATTTCCATAATGGAAGAAGGAGTGAAAATGAAAGCGAATGGTCACTGTGAGTTGCCCTTACCCTTTAAGAAGGACAGACCAAATCTGCCAGCTAACAAAATCTGTGCCGAACACAGACTCAAATGTCTAAAGAAAAGATTTGAGAAAGACACGCAATACCACAAAGACTACACAACATTCATGAATGAAACAATAACACGTGGAGATGCGGAAAAGGTTCCACCTGACGAACTGGACAAAAGCCCCTCCTGGTACATCCCTCATCATGGGGTCTATAACCCTCAGAAACCTGGAAAAATTAGAGTCGTGTTCGATTGCTCTGCGAGGTACGAAGGTGTGTCTTTAAATGACTTTCTACTCACTGGGCCTGAGTTGACCAACACCCTGGTTGGTGTTCTATGCCGGTTTCGTAAGGGTCAAGTAGCGGTGATGTGCGACATAGAACGCATGTTTCACCAATTCCACGTCAAGCCAGAAGATCAAGACTACTTCCGCTTTCTGTGGTGGGACAATGGAGACTTATACTCTAACCCCTCCGTCTACCGTATGTGTGTCCATCTGTTTGGAGCCGCTTCCTCACCTGGCTGCGCAAACTACGGCCTCAAGTACATCGCAGCTCAAGGGCAAGCTTCTTTCAGTGAAGCCACAATTCGTTTCATTGAGAGAAACTTCTATGTGGATGATGGCCTAATAAGTGTCCACACAGAAGAAGAGGCTATTCAGTTGGTAAACGAAGCAAAACAACTCTGCAATACAGGCAAGTTGCGACTTCATAAGTTCATTTCAAACAGCCAACAAGTATTAGCATCCCTCCCGAAGGAAGACTGTGCAGAGACGGTAATGAAACAAGACCTAGCTCTTGGCGAACAACAGATTGAAAGAGCTCTAGGCGTCAAATGGTGTGTCGCTTCAGACCATTTCCAGTTTCGAGTAGTTGTGAATGAGCACCCTCTCTCTCGAAGAGGAGTTTTGTCCACAGTAGCCTCAATCTTCGATCCACTTGGCTTTGTGGCACCTTTTGTCCTACTTGGGAAACAAATACTTCAACAAATGTGTCGTGAGAAGATCGACTGGGATGAGCCACTGTCAAATGAGCTGAGGTCACGGTGGGAGTCATGGCTACTGGATCTACAGAACTTAGCCAATGTCAAGATTGAGCGATGCTATTTACCAGTAGATTTCAAGACCGTTCACAAGTATGAAGTCCATCATTTTTCAGACGCAAGTGTCACAGGGTATGGAGTCTGTACTTATCTAAGAGCAATCAGCATAACGGGACAGATACACTGCGTTCTAGTCATGGCCAAGGCCAGAGTTTCCCCCACAAAGGTAACCACGGTGCCAAGACTTGAGCTGTCCGCAGCAGTTGTAGCAGTACGCACAAGTGACATGCTCAGAGGAGAATTGGAGTTTGAAGACGCCCAAGAATTCTTCTGGACAGATTCAAACGTCGTCTTGGGATACATTAATAATGACGCAAAACGGTTTCACGTCTTCGTAGCTAACCGCATACAGCGCATCAAGGAAAGCACAAAACCAACCCAGTGGAAATACGTGACATCAGAAGACAATCCCGCTGATCATGCGTCGCGAGGGCTTAAGGCAAAAGAGTTCATTGCTTCCAATTGGTTTTGTGGTCCAGAGTTTCTCTGGCGGGAAGAGCTTCCAAGCGGTGATGTTGAGGTGAGAGAACTTGATGCCAAGGATCCAGAAGTTCGCAGAGTCATTGTGCACCAGACCTCAACAACAACAGATTTGCTCTCTAATCGCTTTCTTAAGTTTTCAAGTTGGACAAGACTAGTGAAAGCAATCGCCAGACTTCAAAGATTTCTCAAGGAGTTTAAGGGTACAATACAGAGAACCAATGAAGCCACAAGTCTTGAGGAAAGACAGGATGCGGAGCTTACCATCATGCTCATTGTACAAAGGGAAGTCTTCTCCAAAGAGATCAATGATCTTAAGTCACAAAAGGAGATGACCAAAGACAAAACCAGTAGGTTATACCGTCTCAATCCCTTTTTAGGCCACAGGGGCATCCTTAGAGTGGGAGGTAGATTAGAACATGCTGCCATGCATCCACACATCAAACATCCAGTCATATTACCAAAGAACAACCACATATCAAGGTTACTGATTGATCACTATCACAGGCAAGTGCAACATCAGGGGCGTGGCATGACCATAAACGAGTTGAGATCAAATGGCATATGGATCCTCGGATGTAGTCAAGCTGTGTCATCAGTCATCTATCACTGCGTGAAGTGCAGAAAGTTTAGACGTCACACTGAAGTACAGAGAATGGCAGACCTGCCACGTGAGAGAATGGAGACAACTCCTCCCTTCACGTATTGCGGGATGGATTGTTTCGGTCCATTTTACATCAAAGAAGGTCGAAAAGAGCTGAAACGTTATGGACTATTGTTCACGTGCATGTGCTCTCGTGCAGTGCACATAGAGTTACTTGATGATCTATCAACCGATGCGTTCATCAACTCACTTCGTGCCTTCATTGCCATACGTGGAAATGTTCGCCAACTCCAATCAGATCAGGGTACCAATTTTGTTGGAGCGAGGCGTGAATTCCTGGAAGCAGTAAAGGAAATGGATCAAGAATGCCTTAAAAAACTAGGATGTGAGTTTGTCATGAATCCTCCCTCTGCTAGCCATATGGGCGGAGTTTGGGAAAGGCAGATCCGGACAATCAGAAGTGTGTTAACATCCATCCTGGATCAGTCATCTCGAACACTCGACAGTTCATCCTTACGGACCTATCTTTATGAAGTGATGGCAATCATAAACAGCCGACCTTTGACCGCACACTTACTCAGTGAACCAACAGGTCCTCAGCCTCTTGCGCCCAACTTACTTCTGACAATGAAGTCCTCAATAATCTTGCCTCCACCTGGAAACTTCGTAAAAGAAGACCTCTATCTCCGCAAGAGATGGCGTAGAGTCCAATACCTTGCCAATGAATTTTGGCACAGATGGAAAAAGGAGTACCTTTTGAGTTTACAGCAAAGACAGAAATGGCACAAGACAAAGAGAAATGCGAAAGTCAATGATATAGTAATTGTACAAGACGATACAGCACCCAGAAATGAATGGAAGCTGGCTAAAGTCACCACTGTGTATCCAGCTGAAGATGGATGTGTGAGAAAGGTCCAGTTACTCATCAGCAATTCATCATTAGATGACCAAGGAAAAAGACTCAGCAAACCAGTCTATCTGGAGAGACCTATCCACAAGACAGTCACATTACTTGAAGCTGACTAACATAACTTTAACTTACAGTAATCACTCACACATAGTTCATTGGTTGAAATCACAAGTGATTTGGTGGGAGTGTAGCTGCAATCAAAGGCAACTTATGCATTTCTGTTAAATATGGTTCACAATTAAAATATAAATATATGAGGTTAAAAATCATATGATTGAAATGTTTCATGGTCAATAAATAATAATTTCATGATTATTTCTTTTGTTAAAACTGTGAGAAAAAGGGTGGAACTTATTTTTTTTGTTCCGTGCGGAAATCATAATTTGTTGCTATAGGGACGCTTTATGGGTACACTCGCTAAGTTCTTGATGAGAGAAATGTGCTGCGGTTTTCTAAAAAGCCATGGAAGATTATAAAGATAATTTATAAGTTTTATTGTTGAGGATTGAAGACGAATTCCCTTCTAAGTTTACCCTCTCGAGTGCATGTGGCCAATGAGGTATATATTTTCTCTTTCTTTGTCATGTATTTGTATAACGTGACTGTGTTTGTAACAAAGCCAATTTACTTTACATTGCATAAATGTATACTTTATTTTTTAGTTTGTGATTTCTGTTTAGTATTGTCTGCAAATATGTCAAGAATTTAAGGTTAATTTACGTTTTATGTGTTTTATTTATATACCAGTTCTGACGGCAATTTGGAAATGCAACAAGTGAACATGTAAAGACATGTCCGTCATGGAATAAATATGCCCGTGAAAATCCAGGAATGACTTGAGCCTTTATTAAAACTCGAGGGGAGTAACAGTGAGAACAGGAGTGATCCAGATGAAGAACTCCTCAGAGTGAAGCTTGAAGAGACTGAAGAACAGACAAGTTGGTGTTGTTCTCGATTCTTCATTAATGATGCTGTGAAACTTTAAAATTAGAAAACTTTAACAGTTATTTAATGGTTAGTCAGTCAATGTAACATCTATTTGTCATACCTAGATAAAGGTAAAGATTCATAAGGAATTTTACCAAAGGTAAAGATGTTAACAAATGTTAACTGCTTTAGTACCAAAGTACAGGTATTTTAAGTTAATGGCACAGTTGATTGTATCTGAGTGTTGGTTTGCTGAAGTGCTGTTATTTAGCAGTTTAGCACCCCCACCCCCCATTTTTTTTAATTATTATTCCAAAACAAAACACTGAGACACTAAAAAAATGTATAAATGCTTTGTATAAATAATCAGTAAAGCATAATATTTTGTAATACATTTATAAATAAATCCAATTTAATCTTTACTCGATTATAATTCTGGTAGCGCACAACATTCTGAATATGGCTCCAACACAGGTCTAATTAATTATGAAATTAATTATGAAATTTATATTAGCCACAGAAAAGGAATCAACATTTTATTTTCCTGATCGCGTGCATGGTGTGACAATTAATAAGCCTGCATTTCATTTATTTTTCTTTTTTTTTTTCCTCGAAGATTTAGCTCAAACCGGTATCGCAAGTGGCTCGTGACAGAACATAACGACACTTTATATAACAGAAAATCTCTGACTGGTGTTTAAATCAGTGAAATCTGTCAACCGTAATAAGCATGGACGCTCATAAAACAGTGTAGCCTAATGTGTGGTTTCCTCCTTTATTCGACAAAAATAAGTAGTTTTGTTGAAGTTTTTTTTTTAAACACATCAATCTCGTCTTTTTTGTCAACGATATTGCATGTCTTTACAGTCACAGTTATCCTGACGTGTCGTCTCTCATCGTTTTGTTTTAGTCAGGGGGTCAGACCTCAGTTTTAGCTTTTGAGGCTTTCAGGGGGTCTCGCTGAACTATATAACGTCATTCTATATAGATCAGTGGATATTCTTATACTTTTTGAACGGCACAGCATGACATCCACTTATGTCAATCCTCAACGTTACTAACTAGGCAACCAGTAATGGGAACGCCTCCTGGCGAACCAACTCTCAAGGCACTGACTGGCAACATGCAGAGACAAAAGTGAACGAGATATTGTCAGATAGATAATTGAGTGAGTTGTTTGGTAAACGGCTTGGGAATGTTTAACGCTTTTGTTTTGTTCTGTTTGCCCTTGTGTCGTCTGGTTGGTAAGTTATTGATGCGTTTTTGAAGACTTCACTTGTCGTAATTTTAGAAATAATTAGGCCTATCTGTTTAAAAATCAGTCAGGATTGTTTTTATGTTGTTGTTCCAATAATAAAAAGGAGGTTGCAGTTTCTCATCACTTTAATATCTTTACAAAAGCAATTTTATTCATTAGTTTAGGAGGGTGAGCAATTTTGTTGAAGGAAAGCTACTAGAAATGTAGTAGCTACACTGATAAAAATGATTTTGTGGTCAAGTAAATACTACAGAAAAAAAACAATTTAATTTACATGAAAAAAAAAAAGTAAATTCTATAGTAGAACTCAATTAAATCGTGTAGAAATGAAAGCGTAAATATCAACATTATAAAATTAAGTAAAATTACTCAACTTTTCTGATACTGGTGTTCCCATCATGCACTGGGCCATGACTAATGAGGTTGATTTTTCACTGTTTTCCAGCTGTATTTACACCATTTTATCATTACTTTTGTTGTTAGGATTAGCAATTTGCCATTTTGTGACATTTGGAGTTCATTTTCTACTTAAAATGACACATTCAAACACAAAAACGATCTATCAAATGTTACCGTCATTGTGTATTGTCTACCAAGTATTGAGGTCTGCATTCACACGTGCGAAAATCAAAAGTGAAGACATGATGAGACACACTGCAAGTAATGATTTCCTAAACAGTGTGGTCTAATTCAATGTTATATTGTATTGAGCGAAATGTTGTATTAAGAAAAATTCAATTAAATAGAAAAGATATTACTTAATCTGTAATTAGCTAAATAAAAATTACTTAATTTATTATGTTACTTTCACTTAACTTAGTTAAGTATAGTTTACTCAATTATATGTGTGAAATTTACTCAAAAAATATCAGTGCAAAAACTTGCCTTGAAAAAATTAAGTAAATTTTACTTATTGTTTTTTACAGCGTAGGCTAGGCGACATAAACAAAGTTTATTAAAATTTACAACTTCGAAAGAAATTGAAATCAGTGTTATATGACATGTTTTCAACATTCATTTAATTTAAGGTGCTTTGTAACATTTCTTAACATAGTATTTATTTTTCTCATGCAAATTATATTAATCCATGATCCAATCATTAAATATAACTTGAATAACATTAAATCACCAGATCCACAGATGAGTGTTTTAATGTTTCACTTCTGTTACACAAAAACGAGTGCTGAAAAAAAATCACGTGACACTAGAAAAGAAGAATTGATTGTGTCCATTAATGAGGAACAAATCATTTCAGAACCATCCAAAACATTTTGACTGTCATATATGAGTTGCAGTCTTGTAAATTCTCTTATTATATAATCAACAGACTAGACCTGGATAAATAAGATATTTCTTCTACATAAATATGTATTATAGATTGGGTTTCATTTATGTCACAAGCAAAATCTGTCTGTTAGTCTGTTTGTTTCTTCTTTTTTTCTTTTGCAACTTTTTGTAATTCATTGAACAAGCCTTTAGTCTGTGACAAATATATATTTCTTGTTTGTTTTCCAGATGTGACCGATGCAGTGAAGTCAGTGTCAGTGAATGAGGGAGATTCTGTCACTCTAAACACTGATGTCACTGAAACACAGCAATATTTGATGATACAGTGGACGTTCGGCAGCACAAGAATCGCTGAATTTAACAGGCTCACACAAACTAGCTCTAAGTATGATGAGAGATTCAGAGACAGACTGACTCTGGATCAAACCGGATCTCTGACCATCACAAACATCACAACCTCAGACTCTGGATTTTATCAACTAACACTTGTCAGTGGAGAGACCAAATACAAGGGTTTCAATGTTACTGTCAATGGTGAGTTGACAATTATTGACCATTCTTCATTTGAAATATATCTTTGTCATTGTAATATATATATCCCCATTTTATGATCTATTGACTGCTTTAATTAAGATCAGAAGTGTGAGATGAGCCTGACATCACAGTTATCTGTCATTATCAGTGACTCCACAATATTTTTCATCATCAGAAAGACCATCAAGCTCCAATTGTGTGACGTCCAGCTTTATGGTGAACGATTCAAACGTCAACCAGACTGAGGATGACAACAACACTGAACTCTATCAGCCAAATTCAGGTACATCACTGACGATATTAGTGTTTATTTACAGAGCAGAACTCTGTTAGACGTGTGTTTAGGTAAATCAGAGTGATATTAGTTTTTCACTCTGAAATCCACTGTTAGTTCATAGTGGCCTGTTTAAAGGCCAATTTATACTTCTGCGTAGGGTGCGCGCAATAGGTACAGCGTAGCATACACACAGACGCGTCCCAAACCGCGAACCCTTCGCCGTAGCCTGACGCGCACCTCCTCAAAAATGTAACTACACGTCGTGACGACGCGGACCGCAAGATTGGTGATTGGTCGGCTTGGTAGCATCGCATTTCCTCCCATGCATTTCCGCACGTACCATCTCCTCCGACGTCTTCTCTCATTTCTGCCATTCAGTTTTAGCAATTTCACTAAAATTAACTGTTTTTCCACCTCAATAAGCTCCAACTCCAACATGATCCGCTCTCTTTCAGTCGCCATTGCTTGTAGTAACCTAGCCGCGAGGAATCTAAACACCGCCAACTAGCGTTTCGGAGCAGTACTGCAGAGCAACCAAGACCTGAACGCAGAAGTATAAATGCTCACGACATCGTCACCTAGTGCGTAGCCTACGTGCGTACCCTTGACGCAGAAGTATAAATTGGCCTTAATGGAGCTAGTAGTCGCTGTGCAGGTAAACCTCACTCCCCTGATCTCAAGAAGCACACTAGCGATTGATGCTAGGCTGCGGTCTTTTGCCTCCCATGCCGTAGACCACAGTTTGAATCCCACTCGGAGCTGGTCAGACTAGTTTAACCTGATTAAATGAACACATTCATTGCAATGATGCAGTACATTGGTGTTGATTCATAAAACATCTGGTGCGCACCGTATAATCAACTGCATAACACAATCAAACTGCAACATTTACATTGCATTTATGCATTTGCCAGCTTTTATCCAAAGTGACATACATTGCATTATGGTTTTACATTCGATCAGTTCATGCATTCCCAGGGATTTATGGTTTATGGCTAGGGCTGGTAGCGTGTGCGTGCGTGTAAGCGTCCCAACCCAGATAGATAGAAAATATATGGAAATGATCCAAAGCGTACCTATGTGCCAGATTCGATGCCAGAAGCACGTGATGCAATATTTTCGACTTGATAATTGCCTCCAAGACCGGTAACACGGTAAATATGATAAGGCACAGAAGCGCATAAACACTTGAGTAGAAAGTTTTTCCGTCTTCGACTGCAAGAACTGGAGTGCATCACAAATGAACCGAAACGGAGCATATTTGTCCCTATAGACATGAGAAATAGGCCTATAGACAGTCAAAATATGTCTACTTTTAAACAAAACAATTGGAAATAAATAGTTACCTAATCCATAGGCGAGAGCATTCACCACTGCAGGAATGACGAGTCAGCATCGCCATAATCATATTAGCAGCTAGCACGCTTATTAAACACTTGTTTATTAATAAACAATTTAAAATATATTCTTGCTATTCTTTCCCGACACATCCATAATAATTTGGCTACTTTTGCCAGTGCTTCGCGACAAGCTTCATGTGTGCTGAGCGCGAGGCATAAATCCCGCCCCAATATTATATTGTTAAAACTGGTTACATAAAATTGGTATCGAAAAAAGTATCGTTCAGGAACCGGTATCGAAGTCAAGGTATCTGTATCGAACATTTTGTTATGATACCCGGCCCTATTTAGGGCTCTTGAGGGTGTGGCATTTGCTTGCTTTTCTTTATGTGAGTTTACAGGAATTGAGAACAGGTCACAGAGGAGCGACAGAGAAGTGAATCTCGTGTCCAAGAGCCGTGTTGGGACAGCTCAAGAAAACAATAGGCTACTCTATGAGAAATTAGATCATGAAGAAAGAATCACATAATCACTCAAGTTTCTAGGAGAACTGAGACTAAAGACAGGGAAGCCCTTAATAGAGTAGAATTGCCGATATTGAACAATCCTAGCTAATGTTATTTGGCTAAGCAAGGAAACACACACACATAGTAAAACTCACAGATTGATTGTCTTCCCAACACACAAAACCATCATATACGTTTATATGGAAACATTATAGCATTTTTCTTTTCTTTTTCTCAGCCCACATCAACTGTTGTAGTTTCACTGAAGCTGTGATCCGATTGGCTCTCTCGGCTCTGGTGGGTGTGGCTGCTGTTGCTGCTCTGGTTTATGACATCAGATCTACAAGAAGAGAGCTAATCAGAGAAAAAGAGACCAGACATCACTGTCAGACTCCTGGAGTCATATTAGACCAACAGTGTGAAGTGAGCAGAAGCTTTAGTTCCAGATATGTATAAAGCAGATATAAAGTATACTTACATTGATTCTCGTTCAAACAGTTGTGTGTGGACATGCGATGCACATGATACACTATGATGTGTATGTGAGCTTGTGAGTCGAAGTGAAACTGTTTGTAAAAGAGTCCAGCTTGTAGAGGAATTAAGGTCAATGGGGGCAAAGAAACCTCATAATTCAAATTGTACATGTCCAAACCGATACTCCACTTTTTTTTGGAAATAGGCTAATTTTACAATTCCCCCAGAGCTAAACAGTTGGGTTTTACCGTTTTCCAATCCATTCAGCCTATTTTCGGATATCTAATATCGGTAACCAGATTGGTCTGGTTTCTGGTCTCATTGACTTTCATAGTATATTTTTTTCCTACTATGGATTCAAAAACGTAAAACCCAACTGTTTAACTCTGGGGTAGTTGTAAAATGAGCCTATTTCCAAAAAAAGTGGAGTATCCCTTTAAACAACTCCATCCACACAGAAGATTCTACTTTGGCTCCCCCTTATGTCTAAATACGCAAACACACTCTGATTTACGGGCCTATGCATGTTGTAGTTCAATGAGAGTATATAGGCGCTTTTCCACTGCATAGTACGGTACGGTTCGGTACGGCTCACTTGTGGTGCTTTTCCACTGCATGGTACGGTACGGTTCGGTACGGCTCACTTGTGGTGCTTTTCCACTGCATGGTACGGTACAGTACGGTTCGCTTCAGGTCGCTTTAAATGGTACCTGGTCTGTTGAGGTTCCAAGCGTACCGGTACTAAAATGTGACGTGAAACACTGCAGATCACTGATTGGTCAGACAGAATCGTCACTACCAGCGTCACTACTAGCGTCATTGGATTTGCGACACGAGACACAAGACACTTTTTTAGCAGTATTTTTGTTTTGCTGCCATCAGCCTCATTTTAAACACATTTTTCCATCTAGCAGTTAAAAAAACCACATACCGAGAATCAGGAACACCATCCCCTCGATAGTCTCCATTGTTCCTGTGTTGTGGGTTTGAAAATGTGGCGCTTTTAAGATGATGTCATGGCAGTAGAGGCACGCGCAAATAACGATCAGTCCCACACACTTTGAAGGGGTACTACTGCAGTGGAAACGAAAAGCGATCCGAACTGTTCCGCGCCGAGTCGAAGCGTACTGAGCCGAACCGTACCGTACTATGCAGTGGAAAAGCGCCATATTACTATGTGGTGCTCCAGCAGTGTCATGTGTATTAGGAGAAACATCTGAACTGTTCATCATAACAGTACCAAACAATATTGAATGCCAGACTGTTGCATCACTGTTAATGTTTTTTGGATATTAGACTTTGTTTATGTCTCGGTTAATCTATGCAAATATAGATCAAGACCACATTGTGGACCAGTGGATCTAGACAACTTGAATTCTATAAAATATTTAACGTACTAATTAAGATAAAATGCTGTTTTTGTCTTTACTGTTTGTTGAATATGTTATGATGTTTGAACAATAGTGTGAATAAATCATGCTTTGACGACAAAAGAATGAAGAACCATTTACTTAATAAAAACAGTAAAATTAGATACACGTACTACATCAAAATCAGAACTTTATTATACTAAATGCACCTTCACAAAATCCAAACGTTCAGAGTGTAAGAAAATTATTTATATTTTTATTTGATTCACAGCTTATATAGTGTTTTGACCTCGACAACCAAACTGCATTTTACCGCAAACTTTCTAAAGAAGGCGCAATCGCTTGTTTGCTAAGGGGTCAAAATTCGTGTTTTTCCTGGGTCAAAACCAAGCGTCGTGCGATAAACTGCAATACATCGAAAATCCGCTAGAGGCAGGTCCCAAAAGGGGAATTTATTTTAATTGTATTTAGATATAAAATGTGTGACAATTAAGGGCCTGGTTAACTTTGATTGACAGCTGATAACGGGCTGCGCCGAGTGGAATTCCTGAAATTGACGTCTCGGCCATGATCTGACACAACACATCATACCACCTTTGATCCTTTCTGAACATTTGTATTGAAAATTACCAAGATGGCGCCGCCCATACCCCCCCGTAAATGGCCTCAAAACCGTTCTTCATGAAGTCTATGGGTGACGTCAAAGACGCTTTGTCCATATTTCTCACAGCGTCAAAACTGGTCTTGTAATTTGTAATTTCAAAGCTCGAACAATTCTGAAACCCTTCCTGCACTGATCACATGTGTGTGGCTTTTCTCTAGTGTGGATTTTCACGTGATCCTTAAGGAGGTTTTTTTTTACAGCTTCTTTTCTGGTGCAGCTTCATTGCACCCTCTGTAAAATAGGCTTTTCCACAAAGCAAGCACATATGATTCTTCACACCACTGTGTCTTATCAGGTGTGATCTTAAACCATTCAGCCATGAAAATCCCTTTCCACAAAAAGAACACACGTGAGGCTTCTGCCCTAAATGAACGTTCATGTGCTGCTTCAGGACATCTGCGCGAGCAAATTTTTTAACGCACTGATTACAGTTAAATGTTTTTACTCCAGAATGATATCGCAGATGTACTCTCAAAGAACATGCCAATCTGAAACTCTTCCCGCATTGATCACATGTGTGCGGCTTCTCTCCAGTGTGGATTGTCATGTGACATTTAAGGGTATTTTTGTGTGTGAAACTCTTCCCGCACTGATCACATGTGTGTGGCTTCTCTCCGGTGTGGATTTTCATGTGTTTATTAAGGGTTCCTTTAAGTGCGAAACTCTTCCCGCACTGATCACACGTGTACGGCTTCTCTCCAGTGTGGATTTTCATGTGTATATTAAGGGTATTTTTGTATGTAAAACTCTTTCCGCACTGATCACATGTGTGTGGTTTCTCTCCAGTGTGGATTTTCATGTGGTCATTAAGTGTATTTTTGTATGTGAAACGGTTCCCGCACTGATCACATGTGTACGGCTTCTCTCCAGTGTGGATTTTCATGTGTATATTAAGGGTACTTTTGTATGTAAAACTCTTCCCGCACTGATCACATGTGTGTGGTTTCTCTCCAGTGTGGATTTTCATGTGGTCATTAAGGGTATTTTTGTGTTTGAAACTCTTCCAGCACTGATCGTATGTGTACTCTCTCACATGCGGCTTCTCTCCAGTGTGGATTTTCATGTGATCTTTAAGACTTTGTTTGTATAGGAAGCTTTTTCCACACTGCGGGCAAGTGAAATTGTTGATGGCTCTTCTCAGCACAAGTTTACTTCCATTCTGTGAGCAACAATTTTCAAAAGATTTTTCATCAGTTTTGACACAATGTTCCTCCTCCGCTTCATCCAGTTCTTCACTCTTCTTAATCTCGACAGTCAGGTCTAACATAAAAGTAAAAAAAGTTCAAATTTTCAGTAAATCATCATCATCATCATCATCGAAAAAAAAAAGTTCTCTAATGTTGTGAATGAGCCTTAACACTTATTAACACCACAAGTTAAAGTTTGAGTATAAACAAAGACTGGAAAAAACTCTTCAACTCTCAAAACTTTTAATAGTAAACAAACATTATTTAATTTTCTGAAGTAAATGCAAGGGATTGTTATGCAGTTGTTCTGGGTGGGTGCATAAAACCTGTCAAAAGACCTCAAACCTCTATGATTTCTGCTCTCTAAATGGTTTGCTTGTTATTTTGTTGTATTGTGCATCATATTGCGGTTGTAATAAAACAATAAGATTGAACCATTCAAAGCTGTTCATATCAAAAATTCTGTTATTTATACAAAGCATCATACAATGTTTTTTAATGTCTCAGTGTTTTGTTTTGGAATAATAAGAAAAAAAATATTTATTGTGCTGCAGAAGAATAAATTAATTCTGATTTTTAATGATGAGGGAGAGTAAACTATTTTTTGGGGGGAACAATCCCTTAACTGCTAAATAACAGCACTCCAGCAAACCAGCACTCAGATACAATCAACTGTGCCATTAACTTAAAATACCTGTACTTTTGATACTAAAGCAGTTTTAACATTAAATAACTGCTAAAGTTTTATAACTTTAAAGTTTCACAGCATCATTAATAAAAATCGAGAATAAACACCAACCTATCTGTTCTTCAGTGTTCTCAAGCTTCACTCTGAGGGGTTCATCAGGATCACTCCTGTTCTCACTGTAATCTTCAACAGATTCCATTTTTACAGGTTTCTGTTCTTCTTGCTTGTCTGAATCCATCTCTTCACTTATAAATAGTGATAGTTTAAAAAAAAAACGTATTCGTGAAATTTCAAATACTTTGCAAATCTTTTGTTTTGAAATCAGCTGTTGTTCAGAGCGTGCGTCCTCTCTTCTTCTGTTTCTGGTTGTATGGTAACCAATGTGCCGTTTCGCCACCTGCTGGTCTGGAGTGTGAAGAGCATACAACTTAAAGAGATAGTTCACCCCAAAATGAAAATTCTTTCATCATTTACTCACCCTCAAGTTGTTCCAAACCTCTATGTGTTTATTTGTTCTGCTGAACACAAAGGAAGATATTTGAAAGAATGTTTTAATCAAACAGATCTCATTCCCCATTGACTACCATATTTAGTAGTCAATGGGGAATGAGATCTGTTTGATTAAAACATTCTTCCAAAAACTTTTATGTTTTATTAATCTCTTTCATGTTACTTTATCTCTCTCTTTCTGTATATGTCTGTATATATGTATTTCATTTTAATTCTTGATAATTTTCACTTATTTTTAAGTCTTATCAGTTTAAACATTCAAGCTGAGAGAGTTTATGGCTGAAACTCTCAGCCATAAAGACTTTCGAGAGGAGCGGATGTGTGCGTGTCATTCAGAACACAAAACAAGAGTGTTCTTGTAAAACAGAACATGGCAAAATAATCGTTTTTACTCTTTTTACTATTTTGATGATAGTTGGGAGCCAATATCGAAACTGAAATTCAAATAATTTCACAGCCCAAGTCTAAATTTCATGCACATTTTCTTTTCTTTAATTCTGAAGTACTTGAATTTTAGAGTACTTGACTTCTTAATTACTCAAAATTCCCATCTTCACACTTCCATTAATGTGCTCACCAAATAGATGGGTTTCAGTCACGTGATTATGATGATGCGTGGAATTCAGATGGAATCCATATACTGTACTACTTTACACGCTTTTACAAGATAAAAATATAAACAAAAAATCAAACATATATTGGACGTGATCCTTACGTGGTTTTGAAGAGGAGAATTGAAATATTTTCGTAGATCTATCTACGAATATATATATATATATATATATATATACGATATAGATATCTATATCAGCAACTACCTCGTTTTACAGACAAACTTTAAGTTAGGAAACTTTACACGTTACACAAACATAGCCACTTAAGTTGTATTAACTCACCTTTGACGAAGTGATCACTAACAGTTACACACACAGGCATTTTCCAATTCGGCTCCTCCCGACTGCAGACGTAGGTTTGCAAGCCGTTTTTCCAGAATTTTTCGGTCTATTTCTTGCATTTTCCCCCCTTATGAACAACAACTTTTAGTACACGATAAAAACTCCTTATGGTTTAACGTGCATCCATTTACACCACAACCATAAACGACGCAAAACACAGGTGTATTTGGAGTTTGTTATAGTGCTTTCTGAATTCAGCAAATCACTTCCTTTGTATTTCGCGTCATATCTGTTGAGTGCATGGACGCAATATGGCACCACTCAAAACGTAGGTGTTGAGCCCAATTCTGACCCCAGTCAGATTATGTCTGAAACTCCAATGATTAACAGTGTGTGGTCTGGTATTACTCTCAGGCCCTGAAGAACCCCTGGTGTCGAAGTAGCCAAATGGTCTTTTGCTGTCAGGTCAGAATTAGGATAAACCCCTCATTAGCTTGTTTATCTTATACCAGAAAATCTAGGTGTATGACTACACTTAGGTTAAACAATAATCATCATTATTTATTACCCTTAATAAAACTCATGCTTACACTCCAGGAGAATCTCTCATGGGTTTTTCATTGTTCTTGACTCTGCAGAATAAACTATGCTCTTCGTATTACTTATAGAACTGTCTTTGTAAGCTGAAGTAAAACTGAACAATATTTTGTCTTTATCAAATACATTTATTTGAACAAAAGATACACTTTTCACTTTTGTAGAAAAATATCAAAAGGTTACAGGTTATAATACTTCAGGTTATCCAATTTCAGCAGGGCAGTCGTGTATGAGTGAGGCTATTTACCTTGTATACAGTTCAAGCAATATATGGATAAGCAATATATGTATAATTCAAAGTTATACAAATTGAAATAGTACGGCAGAGCAGTTTAAGTAAAAGAAAGTTCATTTAATAAACTGAACTGGTAGATAAGTATCTCACCAGGGATGCACACGCGACAGCAAAATCAGGAATGCAACAACACAATAATCAGAAAGCAGTCACATGGAACTGGGTTACATTGTTCCATAGGCAGTTTACTTTGGGTGCTTCTCAATTCTTATTTTTGCATCCTCGTTTCCTTTCCTCGTGTCTCAGCTCCACCTCCTGTAGGTTGGAATCGATTGAAAGCTTTGAGCGTACGTTTGTGCATGCATTAGCCCGGCACTGCCAAAACTACATCGGCTGCCTATTATGTACAGTATCAATTGTTTTGTGACATCACTGTGAATAGCACAGTTGGGTGTGTCTTATCATTCATTCATTAACATGAGTCTCCATCAGCGGATTTTGCCCATGCGAAGGTTTATACGTTCTCTCTTCCTTCACAGAAGCTGTTTTTGCATAAGCTGATTTTCCTGCACAAACAGATGATAACAATTTTTTAAAGAAAAAAAATAAACAGTGTTGGCACATATACATCTACATATAAGATGTTACAGCTGTACAATCTTTAAGGGGGGGTTGACTGCGATTTCACTTTTTTCATTTTAAATAGTGTGTAATGTTGCTGTTGGTGCATGAACAGTATCTGCAAAGTTGCAGCGCTGAAAGTTCAGTGTAAGCAGAGATATCGTCTTTTAAAAATCAGGAAGTATAATTGCCTACAAAAACGACTGGATTGGGACTACAGCTGGGTTATGGTATGCTATTATAGTTATGATATTTTGTGTCTACGACAAACGCGTACAAACATGAATTTTGTAAAAGTGCTAATGTTGTAAATGTATTTTTCATGTATATATGTTTTATGACGTTATTTTCGATTTGATCAAGAACGTAAACTTGCCAACGATGTTTGAGTATGACATTAGTAGCCAGTCAGTTGCTATTGTTGCCAGTCAGATGCTATTTTTTTTTTTTTTTTTTTTTTTTGCAGTTAGACTCATATTTACATCTGGACCGGAGCTGAGCTCATGACGTGCTCGTTTCGCCCGTAAAGGTAATGGGCGTTAACTTTCCGGACAACGTAAGCGACAGTTTAGCCAATCACAACACACCGGGCCAAGCTAACCAATCTGAGCCCACTACGTGTTTCTGAGGGAGTGGTTTCATAGAATCAGGAAGTCAACCGCTCGTTCGAGGACAGAGAGCGCGGCTGACAATAAAGGTGAAGTTTATGAAAAATAAGACGTTTTAAAAACGAAAAACCACGAATACATGTTATATTGCACCCCATAAATACAATCATGCAAAGAAAAAAAGCAGTCAACCCCCCCTTTAAAGTAGACATAAACAGACTCGTACTGTAAAATCAGCTCTCTGAGAAATCCTACAACATTTCTACAACATGAATTGCTGCATATGTTTGTCCTTAAAAACTTTGCATAGAAGTAATAGAGTAGCATAGATACTGAGACTTCATTTTGGCTTTATAATATTTGGCTATTTTAAAGATTGACAGATATGAATGTGAACTGCTCCTGTTGGGCTTTATTAGCTATTACCAGCTGACTGCACATTTCCCTTATTTATTAATAATAATGATAATAATAATAATGCATTTTATATAATGGTGCCTTTCATAACACCCAAGGTCACCTCACAAGCAATATACAGGTCACTGCATAAGACAAACAACACAAACAAGTCGCATACAGATTTGATTAAGTGCAGTAAAGTCTGTTATTTAGAACAGACACTGAAGAAATAATTATGTTGGCTTGAGAAACCCAAACTTCAAGCTTTTAACACGTCTCAAGCCAACAACAAGTTTGTCTCAAGTTTGTCTTGACAAACTTCTTGTTTTTTTTTTTTTTTTTACAAATGATTAAGAGGGACCATTTTCATTTGTGAAAATGTGTCTAACTTTTTTAAATTTGTTTTTTAAAATGTAATAAAAATCCTTTTATCAGAAGAACTTTTTAAAAATCTTAAATCTAATCACATAATCTGGAACTCTGTTCGACCAATCAGATTCAAGGACTGGCACTGCTGCAGAAATAAATATATAGTTGTTCTACTCACCAGCGACTGTCACAATGAATCTCTTGAATTTGGCCTGTTCTGCGTTGAAGATCTGTAATTTATAATGTCCAGAGTCTTTTTTTTTTATGTCTTTGATGGTCAGAGATCCAGTCTGAGGATTCAGCTCCACTCTGTCTCCGAATCTCTTATTATTATAAACAATTGTTTCTGAATCGGCTCTAGCAACAAGACAGTTTTCAGCTCCAAACGTCCACAGTATCACATCACCTGGCTTGATTTTAACACCCACCACCTTGAGAGGGACATCATTTCCCTCAGCCACTGATATTTCCTCAGCTTCATGTCACAGCGGCACACAGAAACAGAGAATTGCAGAAGAAAAAGTGTGAATGAATTTAGTTTAGGTTCAACATCAGATGACTCTTTAACCTATTCTGGCATGTTTGGAGATAGCTAAAAGGCATAAACTATTTAGTTTATCCATAAACTAATCTCTACAGGATTATTTGACCTAAATTCACAAATCATGAAGTAAAATATGATGTAGTGTTTTCATGTTTAAGCCATGACATGATGGATTTATCGTCAAAAAAACTCTTTGGCTATATGCGATTCATGATCACTCCTATTTTCTACATTTTTTTTATGCAATATTACACCCTAATTAATTTAACCTGATTTTTTTTTTTTTTTTTTTTTTTTTGAGTGTTCATCAGAGTGGTCCAAAACATGCTTTTGTCGCACTCAAACCACGAAAATGACAGAGATGTTGATAAAAAATATATAAAGAGAAATAAATAGTGTTACATATACACTCACCTAAAGGATTATTAGGAACACCAGTTCAAGTTCTCATTAATGCAATTATCTAATCAACCAATCACATGGCAGTTGCTTCAATGCATTTAGGGGTGTGGTACTGATCAAGACATTCTCCTTGAAAAGCTTCAAACTGAATGTCAGATGGGAAAGAAAGGTGATTTAAGCAATTTTGAGCGTGGTATGGTTGTTGGTGCCAGACGGGCCGGTCTGAGTATTTTACAATCTGCTCAGTTACTGGGATTTTCACGCACAACCATTTCTAGGGTTTACAAAGAATGGTGTGAAAAGGGAAAAACATCCAGTATGCGGCAGTCCTGTGGGCGAAAATGCCTTGTTGATGCTAGAGGTCAGAGGAGAATGGGCCGACTGATTCAAGCTGATAGAAGAGGGATGTGTTCTTGGCACACTTTAGGCCCCTTAGTGCCAATTGGGCATTGTTTAAATGCCACGGCCTATCTGAGCATTGTTTCTGACCATGTCCATCCCTTTATGGCCACCATGTACCCATCCAGGATAATGCACCATGTCACAAAGCTCCAATCATTTCAAATTGGTTTCTTGAACATGACATTGAGTTGAATGTACTAAAATGGCCCCCACAGTCACCAGATCTCAACCCAATAGAGCATCTTTGGGATGTGGTGGAACGGGAGCTTCGTGCCCTGGATGTTCATCCCTCAAATCTCCATCAACTGCAAGATGCTATCCTATCAATATGGGCCAACATTTCTAATTCTTTCAGCACCTTGTTGAATCAATGCCACGTAGAATTAAAGCAGTTCTAGAATTAAAGCAGTTCTGAGTTCAAGGTGAAAGGGGGTCAAACACAGTATTAGTATGGTGTTCATAATAATCCTTTAGGGGGAGTGTACATCTACATATAAGTTGTTACAGCTGTACAATCTTAAAGAAGACATTTAATAGACTAAATTTCAAGCATTTAACACTTCTCAAACCATCATTAAAGTTTGTCTTGACAAACTTATTTATATAGTTATACTTGTTTTAGTTTTTTTTATGTTGTTTATCTTGTTATAATGTACAATAACAAGAAACTATGATCACAGTGATTTGATCTGACCTGTATTAAATCCACTCACTGGATTAAGTGGGATCCGAAAGTCTGAGACCACTATTGAAAATGTGTCTTTCACTTTTTTATTTTATTTGTTTTTTAAATGTAAAAAAAATCTTAAAACTAATCAGATAATCTGGAGCTCTTGGAACTCTGTTTGACCAATCAGATGCAATGACTAGAACCTGCAAAAATAAAATATAGTTGTTATAATAAATGTTCTACTCACCAGGGTCGAACACATTGAATCTCTTGAATTTGGTCTGTTTTTTGTTGACGATCTGTAGTTTATAATGTCCATAGTCTTTAGGTTCGATGTTTTTGATGGTCAGAGATCCAGTCTTACGATCCAGCTTTAGTCTGTCTCCGTCAATAAATCTGGCTCCGAAACTCTCATCAATATTAAATGAACTTGAATCAACTGTAGCAACGAGATGGTTTTCAAGTCCAAACGTCCACAGTATCAGATCATCTGTCTTTATTTTAACACCAGTCTCGAGAAGGGCATTTCCCTGAGCCCCTGATTTTTCCTTAGCTTCATGTCACAGCAGGACACAGAAACAGAGAGTTGCAGAAGGAAAAGTGTGAATGAATTTAGTTTTGTAGTTTCTACATCAGATCAGAGAATGTCTAATTGAAGAGAATTGGCACTGGCTGGTTACTTCCAGTTTACTACTACTGCTGGCTGCAGTAACACGTCTCTGTCCATGTGGGGGCACTCGTGCTTTTCTCAGGGTGTAATTTTTTGTCAAGCAATTTGAAAGGTGCATTCAAAACGGAGGGCTAAGATAATACACTCAGCTGAAAATTGCATTTTTAAGTTCACTTATCTGTTCTAAAAATCCGTTCAAAAATGTGATGACGTCACACAATAGCAGAATGCTAGCATGTTCTGGCCAACAACAGCCTAACCTGTAAGAAATCGAAAGGACATAAGTACTCGTTCATTCGACTTTTGGCCAATAATCTATATTGAACTTGCAGAATCAACAATAAAATCTATGTTGATTCAACGACAAGCAGGAGAAAGACACTTTTAGCCCCATAGACTCCCATTCATTCTGCTCTCGCCCACGATCACCTCCAGTGGAATTATAATGGAACTGCAACCAGGATGATACACAACGGGGCTAATAGGAAGTGCCAAGGCTCTCCGTTAGACGGGCTCTGATCAGATGCATTTAGATGACTCTTTAACCTATTCTGGCCTGTTTGGAGATAGCCAAATGCACATAGTTATCCATAAACTAATCATAAACTAAGGATTATATTACCTAAATTCAAAAATCATGAAGGAAAATATGATGTAGTGTTTTCATGTTTAAGCCATGACATGATGGATTTATTGCCAAAAAACTCTTTGGCTATATGTGATTCATGATCACTCCTATTGCAATATTACACCCTCATCCTGTCCTCGGGTCATTAATTTGACCTGAAACACTTTTGAATTTTTTTGAATTTTTTTATTTATTGTTCATCAGAGTGGTCCAATTCCCTTGGGCTTTTGTCGCACTTGAACCATGAAAATGAATGGATTCGTTGTGAATTTAACATTTTAAAAAAAGTAACAAATCCTTCTCTCACAAGCCAATTTAACTCCTTAGGATTGAATGGAATGTGAGGAATGCTTCAGTATAAATGGAAAAAAAAAAAAAAAAAAATGAAAAATGCTAAAACTTTACCAAAAACATGCATCTGAATGCATACTGAAGTGAACTGACTGTAGAACCCAGCGAATACAGCTCATTTGCTCCAAATAAACCTATACAGCAATCTGGTGACAAGAGTCATAATATCATGTTATATATATATATATATATATATATATATATATATATATATATATATATATATATATTTTTTTTTTTTTTTTTTTACCCCACAAAAGGTCGCAAAAGGCAACCAATGTAAGATATTTTGTGTTAAATTTAAAGAGTTATGCATGAAATTGTGAGTTATTTTGAATTTAATATTATGTATTGATATTGATAAAATCTACTTTTTTTATCATTATTCGATTCAGTTTTTGATTTAAAGGTAGAAAAAAAAAAGAAAAAAAGAAATCCAAATGAAAAAGATATTATTTTTTTATTTTAGGGTCATTTTGACCTATGAGGGGAGGATTTGTTGCAATTTGGGAGGGAAGGATGGGGGTTAAACACTAGATATCATACACTTGCTGATTTGGTAAATAGGAAAAACTAGGCTTCATATATTATCAGACTTTCAATTCATTACGAACATAACAAACTGAGAGGAGATGCGTGAAACAAAACAGCACAAAATATCAAACATGGTTGATATCCTCCAACTGGATGGAATCGAACTTTAAAGCTAAATAAATCATAGTGTGTGTCCATCATAGCAAAGCCTGTAGAGTGTTTCATGTTCTGTCAGGAGTGATCTAAGTGCATGTATCTGGCTCTGACTTTTGGTCAGACTTGTCTAGCTTTTATGGTAACACTTTACAATAAGGTTCATTAGTTAACATTAGTAAATGCATTAACTAACATAAACTAACGATGAGCAATGCATTAGTTACACTGTTTATTAATCTTTGTTAATACAAATACAGCTGTTCATTGTGCATTCATGTTAGTTCACAGTCCATTAACTATGTTAACTAATACAACCTTTGATTTTAATAACATATTAGTAAATGTTGGAATTAATATTAACTAAGATTAATAAATGCTGAAGGAGTATTGTTCACATATTGAACATGTTAACTAATGTAGTTAACTAATGTTAACTAATGAACCTTATTGTAAAGTGTTACCGCTTTTATCAGCTATAATACTCACCGACTTGGTTTTTTAGTTTAGAGATCATGTAGAGATGGTAAATCACAACTACAACCAGAACCAGAAGAACAGCAACAGTTATTCCTGCAATAGCACCCGGAGACAGACCCGGATCTGAAACAGCTAAAGAATTTGGCACAGTATGAATTTTAATAAGATTCAGTTTGTAGATTTCTCTCTATAAATCACATTATTATGAGAGAAGACTTAATTTCTAACAATTAGTTATCATGATGAAAAATCGAATATTGTTCACACAACAAAAACATTACAGTCAATGAGATTTCCCGGAATGTCTTCAAATATACACTGCTGTGAATTATAATTTATCATGATTCAAGATTGTAATGTGTTGTGTGAGTAAGTCTGTCTATGTGTTTGTCCCTGAGTTACAGGAGATTTACTGTAAGGTGTGGCTATAAATCTGATTTAAATGATAAAATTCAAAACCATGGCAACCAGTGCACATCTAAGGTGTCTCAGCTGAAGGAAATAATACATCATTTATTGGCTTTAATATTTCAGAAAAAGTTTCTCATCAGGCACATAACGATAACATTAAAATTTAACATTTATCAGATGATTTATCATGCATCCTAATTAACAAGTGTGAAGTATTTGCTACACTTCCTTAGGGGTTTTGTAATCATTAAAATTCTGTTAAATTTGTAAATCAAACAAAGAATTCTTGGTGTCCAAGTTTCTGATCTAATTATACCTTATGTCATCATTATTACATTGAAAGACTCACTCTTTCCAGACTCTAGAGTTACTCACCAGTGACAGAAAGAAGGAATCGCTGTGAGCTCTCACGGCCTCTGATCTGAAGTTCATAAAGTCCACTGTGTTCGGTTCTGGTGTTCTTGATGGTCAGAGTTCCAGTCTGATGATCTATCTTCAGTCGGTCTCTGAATCTCTCATCATCGTCGTTTAATGAAGTCTCTTTAGTTTCCACATCAATTTTAGCCAGGAGAATTCCTCTATCTCCAAACCTCCACACGATCAGATCATCTCTCTGTACTTCAACATCAGCGTTTAGAGTGACAGATTCTCCCTCCATCACTGACTCGGACTTCACTTCATCCGTCTCATTAACCACACCTGGAAACAAGCAGAAAGTTTAACAGCAAGAGATTAAGCGTATAAATCGTTTACTCTGTATCTGGAAAGAATACTTTAAATTCATTGTAAATGTCATTTATATATAGCCATCATTTCAGATATTGACAGCTTTTAATTTCTGTGCTATGGCTAGTTCTACTCGTATTACTACATAAAATCATAAACATTGAGTTGTTGACAGATAACAGATCACACTGTCGTGTGACACAGAAATTTAAACATCATATAACCGTCTCAGTTTGAGTTTACTGATTCCCATATAATATGTCTGCATAAATATAGACCGATAGAGTGGGTCACTCTTACAAACGTTTTATGAAACACTTTATCTGAAGGTGATGTGGTTACATGTTACTACTTGTGGTTACTATGGTAATAACTGTAAATTGTGCATAATTACAATTAACTAAACCCTAAACCAAACTATTACATGTAGTTAATTAATATTACTCAGTTGTTATTTTATTAACAATATAACAACGTCACCTTAAAATAAAGTGAAACCATGTTTTATAATACGATACATGTCACATTTTTGGTGTCTGAGATGGTTTATTATAAATAATAGAATGATCTAATTAATACAGTGACAGTGCCAATCTAAACCAGATCATTGTTACATTGAAAGACTTGAGATAGCCTACTCACCAAAGACAGTAACATGAAATATCTTTATGGTAATCATTTCTCTAGAGATGGAGAGTTTATATTGTCCCGAGTGTCTGATTCTGATGTTTCTGACGGTGAGAGATCCAGTGTTTTGGTCCACCTGTAATCTGTGTCTGAATTTCTCATCATCTGTGAAATAAATTGAGTTCAAGTCACCCTTTCTCGTTATTTGAGATATGAGAGATTCTTTAGGTCCAAACAGCCACAGTATCGTATCATCGTTCAGTATTTCAGAAAGATTGGTGTGTAGAGTAACAGAATCTCCCTCCATCACGGTCTCCGTCTCTGCAGACACACCTAGAGCAGAAACATCATTTTTACAGATCAGACTCTAACATGCATTCTTCCTTATGCTAGGAAAGGAGTTCAAAATGTAAATGTCTGATAAATCACTTTAATATTATCTTACATAGTATTACATTTATATAAATATTTTATATTATATTATTATTATATTTATAGTTCTACGGTGTCACTTTGTCTGTATGGCTTTTATTTTGAAAAAGGCGCATTTTCTTCTTCTAATGTGTTTGTGACGCAAAAACTTCCTGCCACTCTCTCCTCATAATGTGATGCTCACGTGTCGTCGGAAGAACGGTAAAACTGTTAAACATGTAGTTATTTTTCATGTTCATCCTTTTGATTCTTGTAAAGAAAGAGTTCACATTGTGATTTTATTATTTTGTATTGTTTGGACGTGTTATTTCTAAGACCTACGAACTGTGAGAGTGTCAAGAGAGCACTATAGCTGATGGTGGAAACTATTTGAATAGCGTCCTTGGATAGCGGAATGAGGTATGAAAGTGTGTCTAGTTTATTGTCATTAGAAGGGATTTTAAGGAAAAGAAATCTTACTACTTCATTTGTTTATGGTCAATATACAAACAATATCATCTCTGTGAGCAACCATATTGTATTTCATGTAAAAGCATGTGATATTTTTGTCATAAAGGCTTAAAACATTTCATAGTAATATTGGTTGTTAGTTAAAAAATGATTTGCATTGTGTGTAAACATGATATGTGAACATTATTTATGTGCAATTATTTGTGAAACTACATTGAAGCATTTTGTACTTCTTCTGTTTATTCTGTAGTTTTCACGGTGTTCATGGTGCACGTTGAGAGCTATAAATAAATCGACACCCGTTTGAAACTCTCTGTGTCTTGATCAGTAAATCCAAGGGGCCGCTACACAAAATACAATTCAAATATAAAAGCCAATTTTACTGGTTATGGTCGAATTGGCTAGACCCTGTAAATGAACAAATTCCATAGGCTAAATAATATGGCTAAAAAAATAATTACCGCAAATGCACTTTTTTTATAGACAAACTGTGCTGGGTAGAAGGGCGTGGTGTGAAAGTTTTCTTTGCAGAAGATGTCGAAGGCAACTGATTTGATGCGATTTGACAAAAAATACAAACAACCACATTGGCACATTTAAAGTGTTGGAACAAGCACATTTGCCTCATTATTTATTACATGTTTGTTTCTTCGGCGCAATTTCACGTCAACACATGCCGGTGTCAAGTGAAACCGAAAGATAAACGGAAATCCATTACTTACCGTCCATGAAAAAAAACAATAGAAAGAGCAATAACATGTTCAACACGTTACAGCTGCGTAGAAACTTAATAAAGATGATGGAGCTTAATAGTAATTCGTCCCGCAATCTCCCCTTGTGTTTCAGAACCGAACAGCCGACTGATATGATGAATGTAAAAGTCCACAGAGAGAAGTTTTGCAACTGTGAATTGCGATTTTCTATATTTCCACGGTAGCCTTCCTATATTAATGACGATTAGGACTGTATGAGAGAAATTTAGGGACGAGCACAAGTAGGCTACGTGTGCCGCTGCAGTAACTTCTTTAGGTAATTTAGACTAGGCAACTGAAGATGGGGAGGGAGGTAGGGCTCTTTTCGAGAAGTCGTGTTTACCCTATAAGGTAGCAGTGTGTGACAACAATAGACAATTGTTGCGCTCTTTTGATCTCTCAATTTTCTCAATGTGCAGGCGTAGGCCTATAACAATATATTTAATGGAAGCCAAGACAGTTAGTCTATAGCAGTGGTCATAACAGCCTAACGGTTTTTCCCTGCTATAAGTCGTTTTCTTTATGATCTGAAAACATGCTATTTAGGCTATTCCTAAGTAACTTATATAATGCATTTAACATCAAATAATACAAAGTAGACACTTAAAGTTGTCTATAGATAGAAAATCTATCTGAATTTCTTATATCTGTGCGTCAAGTAGATAATTCGTTGTTGTTGATTTTGTGGAACGTGCGCCAGAAAGGAGACCGAGAGACGGCATAAACCCGCATCCTGTTGTTTTTTGTATTTTTAAAAGGCATGACATTTTGTAGTCGGGTGATTCTCTGAATTGGGTGCCCTTCAAGTGCCCCAAACTTGCTTCAAAGATTTTCAATTGAAGGAAATCACAAAATGCATTTTAATGCTGTCAATTAATATAACCAGGCGCCTTTGCATAATAATGCAACACAATTGGTTTAATTTTTTTTTTTAAGATAATGGGTTGCCTAAATAGTAGACAACAAGCATTTTTGCATGTCCTCACTAACCATCATTACATTTTCATTGAATATCAAACAAATAAAAAGTGCAATTAATATCAAAATGTTGCTGCTAATATAATCATATGATTGTGTACTTTAACTAGGCCTAATATATATATATATATATATATATATATATATATATATATAAATAATTATATTTTAAAACTAATTAAAACTAAACTGAATTTGAAAATAAAAATTCAAAACTAAATAAAAATAAAAACTAATGAAAAATGCAAAACTATAATAACCTTGCTTCAACCCTGTTATTATTTTCAACCCCGTTATGGTGAGTTCAACCCTGTTATTTGATAGTCTTTAATAAATATTTTCGTGATAAGAAGACAAATTAGGGTCAATATTTGTTTTGCTGTGTGTAGAATTTACCAGGCAGTCGGAAAAAATACGAAAGCCTGATTAAATCCTGATATTAATGCATATTTTGTGATAAGATATGAAGACCAATGTTAGATAAAGTTTTCATGAGCTGATTTGGTAATCAAATGGTGAGTATCTAAAAATACATTTCTACATGCAATAAATGAAATCAAACAAGGGACATCTCATTGATAAGCTTCTAAAAGAATTTACTTGAAAATCATTTTAAATCATATTTAAGCAGGGTCCAAGTGGTCTGTCACGGGGTTGAACTTCAAAACAACTTTCAGTAAGAAAAAACTCTCAATATCATTCAGAATTTCATGCCTGAGGTGGGAAAATGCATTTCCTTAAAGATTTGATTAATCCACTATCGCATGAAATGATCGGAAATATAACTATTTTGAGGTAAAAAAACAACAACAAAAAAACGTATGACCCAAAAGGCACCCATCTAAGAGAATCACCCTTCAACTAAAACGTAAAACTTTAAATGTGTTTTGGCCGTTCATTTTCACGACAAAGGCGTATTGGGTGGTGCCTGAAAACCTAAACTTTTAATACGGGCATCAAAGTGCAAATTTTTTTAAACGTTCTTCACAACAAAAAAAGGACTGTGGAAACCAGTAAATAATGGATAAATGGAGTCTTTGGACGCCTCAGATGTAAAGTTATTCGCTGTCAAAGTGACGCCAAAAAGGTGATAGTACGCTACAATGGCGGCCCCCGGAGGCAGCTTCAGCTTCCGGCTGATGGATTACCCCCTTGGTTCCATCCATAGACATATACACTAGACCTCACCTTGGCTACGGGAGGTCATTGGAACGAATGCGTCAATAGAGCCGCCATCTTGAAACAGGGGAGCCCCTCCACTTTAATGCATCAGCGTCAATGTAGTGGACACAGGTCTAACGGAAATAAAGTCACCATAAATCATCATGAATGCGATTTTTCTTGTTTTTTTTGGTTTGTTCCAATGGTCAGACATGTATTTACCATTGATTCATGAAAGAAATTTTTTTTTTTTTAAACATTCTTCCTAGTTCAGATTTCATCCGTGAACATCATACGCTGCACAAAAGTCCGCCACCATCAATGAATTCGAAGTAAAGGCAGAGATAGCAGCGTCACCTAGCTACTTCCTATGACAGGACCCCTGTTCCAAGATGGCGGCGGTTTTGACGCATGCTTAGAACCCCAAGGGAGTGTATATGTCTATGGGTTCCATCGCCATCTAATAGAGAGCCTAAGTCCCTCCCCTTCCGGTCGACCACCATGGGACCTTATTATGGAAAAATATTGTATGGTAGTCAATTGTGCCCTGAATTGCACGTTTGTCAATTTAAAAAGATACATTTTAAAGTCAAGAAAGTCGCAGTTTGATGTGAAACCGTTGAGGTATAAGACTGTGAAAATACGTAATTACAAAGACTACAAATCCCAAAGGCTCACATTTTCTCTCAATGAATGAAGCTAACTTTACTGAGGCTAACGTCTGTCATTGTTTCTATAGTCTTACGTTATAATCGTAACGTTACGTCGTCATGCCTGAGTGTTTTGTACCAGACTGCACACACACGAGCAGCAGATCTTACTCGTTGTTTCGCTTCCAGGGAGATGTAGTTCATTGAGCGATTTTCACATAAAACTAAATGTTACTCTTCTGTTTTATGACAAACGGTGACGTTTTTGACTTTCAGAATTATCTTTTAATTTGACAAGCATCATATGTGTAATTCAGGGCACAGTTCAGACAGAATAAAAAGATAAGTTGTCTCTCGCCATTGACTACCATTCATATTTTTTCCGAAATAAGGTCCCATGAGCCGAAAGCGGAGGGGTGGGACTTAGGCTCTCTATGGCCTGACAGCACAGCTTTTTACAGTCGTTTTCGCAGATCGTTTTGTCAATGGTAAAAAAAGGGAAAAACTTCTGTTATAACTATCGTTGTTGCGTATGTACCCGTAGGAAGTATGCTTAAAAACATCCTAAAACACAACACAGATACACACAAAAAAACCTAAATGAAGACCAATATCCATATGACAAACATACCAATAAACCTGCATTACAATAGCCTAATCTAGTCTTGAGGTCATGAACTTGACAGCATTTGACACTGAGAGCATATGTTGCAGTTTAGACATATTTCTCAGATGATAATGCTGTTTTACAATGTACATTAAAAATGACATGGACCATTTCGCGAGATGTAAACAACACTGGTCCAGAAGCACTTCCTGATTCATTTTTTTAACACTATATAAACGTTGGGATAAAGTACAACCAACAGAACATTTACAACTGAATCAAAAAGTTAAACAAACATCTTTAAGATATTTTCTTTACATTTGAAATTAAGAAACCATTTACAAACTGAAACAGGAAGTGCTTCTGGACCAGTGTTGTTTACATCTCGTAAAATGGTCTATATCAGACAGTTCAGCCAGATCCTTATCTGAGGATGAGAACATGAATACATCCATCAACCTCTGTGTTTGTTTGTGGCTTCAATGAAAAAAAAACTTCTTTATTACTTTATTAATATATAAAGTATATAACTATGTAACTTTATTAATCTCTTTCATGTTACCTTTTCTCTCTTTCTGTATATGTCTGTATACATGTATTTCATTTTAATTATTGATAATTTTCACTTATTTTAAGTCTTATCAGTTTAAACATTCAAGCTGAGAGAGTTTATGGCAGAAAGACTTTCGTGAGGGGCGGATGTCATTCAGAACACAAAACAAAATAAGAGTCTTCTTGTAAAACAGAACATGGCAAAATAATCATTTTTACTCGATTGTATTTTGATGTTAGTCGGGAGCCAATATCAAAACTGAAATTCAATTAATTGCACAGCCCAAGTCTAAAGTCTAAATTTCATGCACGTTTTATTTTCTTTAATAGTAAAGTACTTGGTTTTTAGAGTACTTGACTTAAAAATTACTCAAAACTTCCATTAATGTGCTCACCAAAATTCTGTAAAGGCTACACTCCCATGCAGCAGCAAATCCCTCTATATGGATAAGATTCTTACAACAGTTTTTCCCCCTTGGATAGGGTAATGCTTTATGTTTTTGTTTACAGATTCTTCATCAGAATAAATCCAGGGCACAGCCATAATTATGATTATGTTAGAGATGTACATATTTCTAGCATAGCTCTCTTCTGAAAAAACCTAGCGATACGTTTTTTCGATCTCATCTGAAATGAGCAGTGTTGCGGCAGGCATAACGCATTCAGATTACTTGTTTGATGTTACAAGTAAATGTGTTAGAAGTAACTTTCATTACATAATCAGATTTGTTTTAATGTATTATGAGTACTGTAATGTATTAGAAGTAACATGCATTACCATGCATCAGATTACTTTTTGATCTAACAAGTAATTAATTACAAGAAATCAGATTATGTAATCAGATTACATTTCGAGGTTACGAGTAAAGAAACGCATTACAATAACGTGCATTACGTAATCAGATTACGTTTTAATGTTAGGCGTAAAACACATTACAAGCAACATTCATTATGTAAACAGATCTAAGAAGTAATCTAAGAATTTTGATCTAAGAAGTAATACATTACGCAGTTAGATTACATAATTTGTGACTCATAATGCATTACTCATTTCATTAAAAAAAATTGATCACTTTTTTAGATGTCAATGAAAATTACATTCTAAAAATACAAATGCATTTATTTAAAAAAAAGTCAACTTCCCTGCACACTGAGTTGTAACATTGCAGATTAAGTATATTAAATGCAACACATTACAAGCAACATTGATTATGTAAACAAATACTTTTGTTGATCTAAGAAGTAATGCAATACATAATTAGATTACATTATTTGTGACTCGTAATGCATTACTCATTTCATCCAAAAAAGTAATTACATAACTTTTTTAGATGTCAATGAAAATTACATTCTAAAAATACAAATGCATTTATTTAAAAGTGCAGATTAAGTAAAAAAAAAAAACTATTCACAATATAAGTATGAATTGTAGCTAAAATATAGCCATTGATGCATGAGGTCCACTATAGTGGACAGATGATTAATCAGATTTTTCTCCCAATCTAAAATCAAAAAATTGTGGAAAATTGTACTGTGATATCATATGACACATTAGATACTGCTTGATGCTGCAATACTTTTTTTTTTTTTGACCACTGGCCATCTTGATTTGAAGGGGGAAAACATAAAAACACAATGCCTTACGACTTGGTTGCAATGCATAGAATGATACACCAGGGTCCAATGAACAGATTTATGTGCAACTTTGCCATCAAAACCCTTGCACATTCAAGAAAATGCTTAAATAGCTGTCCACTTTAGCGAAAGGGTAATATTTTGGCTTTCAGAAACAAAGCTTAACATCAAAAATGATCTTGATACAGAAACACTGCTGTTGTAACCCTTACGAGAAGAACACATATAATACAGAATAATACATTGTGTTATAGTACAATATATTGAATAATACATAAGGAATTGATGCTCTTTATATAATGGAAGATATCTGATAATATATTTACAGATATATCAAAATATATGTGATCTTATATTCAGTAATACACTTCATTATAGAATTGCCTTGCACAGCTAATTATCAACAGATCAATGTTCTCTGTTCTGTTGCCTATTATGCATCAATTGTTTTGTGACGTCACTGAAAAGCATGGGTGGGTGTGTCTTATCTCATTAACTTATGTCCTGCAGCATGAGTAAATCATTCTTGCGACTCATTAAAGCTGTATTTTCATCTCCTTGGGTTTCTGGATCTGAAAATACAGAAAGAAATAAACAGTGTTACATAAGATGTTACAGCTGTACAAGATTAAAGAAGAACACAGACTCGTGCTGTAAAACCAGCTCTCTGAGAACTCAGATCATACTTCTACAACATGAATTGCTACAGATGTTTTTCCTCAAAAACCTTGAACAAAAGTAATAGAGTAGATACTGAGACTTCATGTTGGCTTCAGAAGTTTTGCCCATTTTAAAGGGGGGGTTGATTGCGATTTGACTTTTTTGATTTTAAATAGTGTGTAATGTTGCTGTTGGTGCGCTGAAAGTTCAAAGGTCTTTTAAAAATCAGGAAGTATATTGCCTACAAAAACGACTCGAATGGGAATACAGTGGGTTTTATACGTCACTAACCCATACGTTTGCATCAACCCCTCCCTCCGGAATATGCAGAAAAGGGCAAGACCATATTTCTGTGGCTCGTCAAAAGTGTGTTATTTTCATCCAGCGGTCAGGTCTTCTGTGTTCGGGCTTCCCACGGTCGTTGCAGTTCGTCAACAATGGATACAATTTATGTTTGATTATGTTCCTGGAAATTACAATCGTAATTTAATCGCAATTTAGCTCTCTGCGCATTTTACGGGAGACAGCTTCCAGAATCTCCAGGAATTCAATGCCGGATTCAACAAGAAACTGTTACTAAAACATGTTAGTAAGAGGCAGCAGTTTTTGGGCCACAACCTGTAAGTTAGACTTTTAAATTTATTTGCATGTATAATTTCAGACTTAATGTTTTAGTTTTACCAAATGCCAGCGCTGGCTTTATAGCCACTTATTTATGCTATTTTCTGTCTACAACAAACACGTACAAACATTTTGGACCTGAATTTGTATATGTACTAATTTTGTACATGTATTTTTCATTTATGTATACTTTATGACGTTATTTTCGATTTCATCAAGAACGTAAACTAGTGCCAATGCTGTTTGTGTATAATAGCCAGTCAGTTCGATGCTATTTTGTGTAAAACAAACGTGTTTAAAGTTTAAAAAAAATATAGGCAAAATATCAGAAACTTTTTGTAACTGTGTGTGTGGTGAGATTTTGCTTGACTCTTCATCGCCGCTTTCTGGGTCTGATTCTGCCTCATGCTGATACACAGTTCGACACCATTATGTACATTTGACATGAACACATTAACACGCAAAGGTAATGGGCGTGGAGTATCCGTACAACGTGCACTACACAGTTTAGCCAATCACAACACACCGGCCCAAACTAACCAATCTGAGCCCACTGCCTGTTTCTGAGAGAGTGGTTTCATAGACTCAGGAAGTCAACCTCGTTCAAATGACAGAAGAGAAAGCTGTTTACAATAAAGGTGAAATTTATGAAAAATAATACTTTTTAAAAAAGTCTTATACATAAAAGAAATACAAAGAATACAAATAGAATACAAAGAAAAAAGCAGTAAACCACCCCTTTAAAGACTGACAGATCTGCTCCTGTTGGGCTTTATTAGTTATAATTAGCAGCTGACTGGACATTTCCCTTATTTAGAACAGACACTGAAGAAATTACCATGTTGGCTCGAGAAAGCCAAATTTCAAGCATTTAACACTTCTCAAGCCAACATCAATAATATTGTTATGCTTGTTATTTTTTTTTACAACCCGAATTCCGGAAAAGTTGGGACGTTTTTTAAATTTGAATAAAATGAAAACTATACGACTTTCAAATCACATGAGCCAATATTTTATTCACAATAGAACATGGATAATATAACAAATGTTTAAACTGAGAAATTGTACACTTTTATCCACTAAATGAGCTCATTTCAAATTTGATGCCTGCTACAGGTCTCAAAATAGTTGGGACGGGGGCACGTTTACCATGGTGTAACATCTCCTCTTCTTTTCAAAACAGTATGAAGACGTCTGGGCATCGAGTTTATGAGTGTCTGGAGTTTTGGTGTTGGAATTTGGTCCCATTCTTGCCTTATATAGGTTTCCAGCTGCTGAAGTGTTCGTGGTCGCCTTTGACGCATTTTTCGTTTAATGATGCGCCAAATATTCTCTATAGGTGAAAGATCTGGACTGCAGGCAGGCCAATTCAGAACCCAGACTCTTCTACGACGAAGCCATGCTGTTGTAATAGCTGCAGTATGTGGTTTTGCATTGTCCTGTTGAAAAACACAAGGCCTTCCCTGAAATAGACGTTGTCTGGAGGGGAGCATATGTTGCTCTAAAACCTTTATATAGCTTTCAGCATTCATAGTGCCTTCCAAAACATGCAAGCTGCCCATACCGTATGCACTTATGCACCCCCATACCATCAGAGATGCTGGCTTTTGAACTGAACACTGATAACACGATGGAAGGTCTCCCTCTTCTTTTGTCCGGAGGACACGGCGTCCGTGATTTCCAACAAGAATGTCAAATTTGGACTCGTCTGACCACAGAATACTTTTCCACTTTGAAATAGTCCATTTTAAATGAGCCTTGGCCCACAGGACACGACGGCGCTTCTGGACCATGTTCACATATGGCTTCCTTTTTGCATGATAGAGCTTTAGTTGGCATCTGGAGATGGCACGGCGGATTGTGTTTACCGACAGTGGTTTCTGGAAGTATTCCTGGGCCCATTTAGTAATGTCATTCACACAATCATGCCGATGAGTGATGCAGTGTCGTCTGAGGGCCCGAAGACCACGGGCATCCAATAAAGGTCTTCGCCCTTGTCCCTTACGCACAGAGATTTCTCCAGTTTCTCTGAATCTTTTGATGATGTTGTGCACTGTAGATGATGAGATTTGCAGAGCCTTTGCAATTTGATGTTGAGGAACATTGTTTTTAAAGTGTTCCACAATCTTTTTACGCACTCTTTCACAGATTGGAGAGCCTCTGCCCATCTTTACTTCTGAGAGACTCTACCTCTCTAAGACATCCCTTTTATAGCTAATCATGTTACAGACCTGATATCAATTAACTTACTTAGTTGCTATAGATGTTCTCCCACCTGAATCCTTTCTAAATTTATTGCTTTTTCAACCATTTGTTGCCCCCGTCCCAACTATTTTGAGACCTGTAGCAGGCATCAAATTTGAAATGAGCTCATTTAGTGGATTAAAGTGTAAAATTTCTCAGTTTAAACATTTGTTATATTATCCATGTTCTATTGTGAATAAAATTTGCTCATGTGATCTGAAAGTCGTATAGTTTTAATTTTATTCAAATTTAAAAAATGTCCCAACTTTTCCGGAATTCGGGTTGTAAATGTACAATAAGAAACTATAAATCACAGTCTATGATTGTCTCTGACCTGTATAAAAATCCTCTCACTGGATTAAGTGGGATCTAAAAGTCTGAAAATGTGTCTTACACTTTTTTTTTTGCAAGTTTTTGTTTTATGTTATAAAAAAAAATCCTTTTATTTGAACTTTTTTAAAATCTTAAAATAAAAAAAACAATCACATAACCGGAAACTCTTGGAACTCTGTTCGACTGTTGTAGAAATTTTAATAGACGTTGATCCCTGACAGATTTCATAAGAGAGACAACCTATTCAATGTGTGGCCAGTTTATTTCAGTACTAGTTTGTGTCTTTAAGTAGAGAGTAGAGATTAAACAGCAGTGAGGACCTTATCTGGGTGGGTGAAAGATACAGCGGGTGAAGAGGAGACTTATATCTTCCTGTTGTGTGTCATTCTCTTGCACAGCGTAACTTCTGTATACTAGACTGAACCTATTCTTGCAAGAATAAATACTTATTTTTTTATTAATTGAACTCGAGTGTCTCTTACGCAGTGATGATGTAAGATAGATTTTTGCCACAACAAGATTCAAGGACTGGAACTGCTGAAAAAAAATATATATAGTTTTTTATAATGAATGTTCTACTCACCAGGGTCGAACACATTGAATCTCCTGAATGTGGTCTTTTCTTCGTTGATGATCTGTACTTTATAGTGTCCGTATTCTCTGTTTGAGATGTTTGTGATGGTCAGAGATCCAGTCTGAGGATCCAGCTGCACTCTGTCTTTGAATCTCTCAGAAATAGCAGTTTTATTTGAATCAGCTCTAGCAATGAAAAAGTTTTTGGCTCCAAACATCCACAATATCAGATCACCTGGCTTGATAGTAGTAACACCAGTCTTGAGGAGGACATTGTTTCCCTTAGCCTCAGATTTTGGCTCAGCTTCATGTCACAGCGGCACACAGAAAAAGAGATTTGTAGAAGAAAGAAGTGTGAATGAATTGACTGTACATTTCACCGCTGACTGTACATTTCCCTTCTTTAGAACAGACACTGAAGAAATTATTATGTTGGCTCGAGAAAGCCAAATTTCATGCATTTAACACTTCTCAAGCCAACATTAAATTTGCTCTTGACAAACGTATTAATATAGTTATACTTATCATACAATGTACAATAAGAATAAGTGTATGAATTTATCTGATCTGTATAAAAATCCACTCACTGGATTAAGTGGGATCCAAAACAAATTATCCTTTTATAAGAAGAACTTTTTAAAAATAAAAGGACTGGAACTGCTGCAAAATTAAATATAGTTGTTATAATACATGTTGTTTACTCACCAGGCTCGAGCACAATGAATCTCCTGAATGTGGTCTGTTCTTTGTTGATGATCTGTAGTTTATAGTGTCCATATTCTGTGTTTGAGATGTTTGTGATGGTCAGAGATCCAGTCTGAGGATCCAGCTCCAGTCGTTCTCTGAATCTCTCAACAATATAAGATGTACTTGATTCAACTGTAGCAATGAGGCAGTTTTTGAGTCCAAACGTCCACAGTATCAGATCACCTGGCTTGATAGTAGTAACACCAGTCATGAGAGGGACATTATTTCCCTCAGCCTCTAATTTCGTGTTGGCTTCATGTCACAGCGGCACACAGAAACAGAGAATTGCAGAAGAAAAAAAAGTGTGAATGAATTTCGTTTGAAGTTTCTACATCAGATACATTTAGATGAGTCTTTAACCTATTCTGGCATGTTTGGAGATAGTCAACTAATCTCTACTGGATTATATTACCTACATTCACAAATCATGAAGTAAAATATAATATAGTAATTACACATTTAAGCCATGACATGATGGATTTATTGCCATAAAAATATATGTAATATATGTGATTTGGCTATATGTAATTCATGATCATCCTATTTTTCTACATTATTCATGCAATATTACACTCATCCTGTCCTCAGGTCATTAATTTGACTCAACTTTTTATTTATTTATCATCAGCGCTGTGATTGGTCCGCTAGATTAGAACCGTTTCCCGGGTTTCACATGCTCCCACCCTCTGCAAGTGTAATTGTGCTCACTCACCAGTCACCATAACCATGAAACTGTTGTGTTTGGTTCTCATTTTGCTCTTGAACTTGAGTCTATAGAGTCCAGCGTGAAGGATTTTGATGTTATTGATGGTGAGATCTCCGGTCTTAGGATTCAGTGTCAGTTTGTTCTTGAATCTCTCATCAACAACATTATATTTATGGGTCTCGTTATTGATTTCAGCTATGAGAATGTCTTTACTTTGATCTTTATAATACCACTGCATACAGTAATCTTTGTGTAGTTCAGGAACACCAGTGGGCAAACAGAGAGATTCTCCCTCCTCCACTTTCTTGTTCTCGGACACTATCACAGCAACACAGAAATGGACAACAGAAATCATGAGTTCTGCTGCATAGGTGTCATAAATGCTTTTATACAGAAATTACAATTGCAGAAATGATGTTATAAAATGTTTCAATTAAATATGAACTGTACAAAGATGCTTAAAGGATATTTGTATGGCAAATTAATTAATTCACCCCATTATAGTGTTCGATCTTAATATGAGAAGCTATTGTAAAGCTGACTGTACATTTCCTCTAATATAATCACAAATGTTCATTAATTATTGCAGTATATGATCAATCAGAAACCATTCAAAACATCATATTACACATTTAAACGCTACTATAGCATAAACAAAGCTCTAGCTTGTATAAATTGTAATACTTACACACTTGTTCTTGAAGTTTAGAGATCTTCCACCGAAAGTAAATCACGATTACAACCAGAACCAGCAGAACAGCAAACGTTATTCCTACTATTCCACCCGGAGACAGAGCCAGAGCTGCACCAGCTGAAGAGAGACAGACATTCATTTTAATCGCATTCAGTTAGAAGTTGAAGATAATTCATTATGTTATTATAAGAAGGCATTTCCCTAAAGGATGATTTTCTGACATAAACTACCGTTCAAAAGTGTGTGGTCTGTAGATGTTTTTGAAAAAGTCCATTCTGCTCACCAGCTGAATTTATTTGATCAACAATACAGAAACGTTTTCTGAAATATTATTACAATTTAAAATGTTTTCTATTTGACTATATTTTAAAATGTAATTTATTCTATTAATGTTCAGCATCATTCATTACTGTCTTCAGTGTCACATGATCCTTCAGACTAATATGCTGATTTGATGCTCAAGAAACATTTCTGATTATTATTGTCACGGTTTGACGAAGATGAAGGAGAATCAAATATTTGAACTGTATTTTATTTTTTTTAAATTGCATTTTTAACCCAACATTTGGGTTTGTCCATATTTGACCCAAATTTGATTTGAAACAACCCAGTATTTTTTAGAGTGTATATATTAAACTGTGGAGTATTTCATCATGTTCAAATAGTTTTACAATAGTTAGAGTTTTACAGGTGTTCGATATAATATGATATAATATAAAAGTTAGTGTATTGAATAGGACAGCAAATCTAACATACCATTTATTTATATATATATATATATATATATATATATATATATATACACCCTCTTGTGTAACCACAGAAATTAACTTCATCAACATGACAAGAACACAAACACTGTGTCCAAGAGACTAATTTTAATCCAAGCATCTGATTTAATAATCCTGCATATCAATGCATTGAATGAGTAATAAAGACTCACCGTTGACAGAAAGAAGGAATCTCTTTGAGCTCTCACTGCCTCTGATCTGAAGTTCATAAAGTCCAGCGTGTTCGGTTCTGGTGTTTGTGATGGTCAGAGATCCAGTCTGATGATCTATCTTCAGTCGGTCTCTGAATCTCTCATCATCATCGTTTAATGAGGTCTCATTCGTTTCTACATCAATTTTAGCCAGCAGGATGCCTTGATCTCCAAACCTCCACAAGATCAGATCATCTGGGCGTATATCAGTATAAATGTTTAGAGAGACAGACTTTCCCTCCTTCACTGAAATGGACTTCACTTCATCCGTCCTATTAGCCACACCTGAAAACAAGCAGAAACAGTTTCTCAGCAAGAGACTAAACTTAGAAATCATTTACTCTGTATCTAGAACATTTAGATTCATTGTAAATGTCATTTATATATAGCCATCATTTCAGATATTTATTTGATATTTTTATTTAATTGTTGAAGAGAAATGTTAATCAGAATCATTGAGTTGTTGACACTGTCGTGTGACGCATCATATTACCGTCTCAGTTTGAGTTTACTGATTCCCATATAATATGTGTGCATAAATATAGACCTTATAAACTAAGTAATTTCATGCGAGTAAAAATTAGTGGCTCACTCTTAAAAATGTTTTAGGAAACACTTTATCTTAAGGTGAGGTGGTTACACATCATTTATGCCTGTGGTTACAATAGTAATAACAGAAAATTGTGCAAAATTGCAATTAACTAAACCCTAAACCAAACTATAAAGTAAGTACATGTAGCTAATTAATATTTGTAGCATATTCATGAGTAACAATATAACATCATCATCTTAAAACAAAGCGAAACCATGTTTTATAATACGCTACATGTCACATATTTGATGTCTCTTGTTTGGTTTATTATAAATAAGATACTAATTAATAGACAGACAGTGCTAACATGCCAGATCTTTGAAAGACTTGAGATAGCCTCACTCACCTAAGACAGTAACGTGAAATATCTTTATGGTATTTATTTCTCTAGAGATGGAGAGTTTATATTGTCCCGAGTGTCTGATTCTGATGTTTCTGACTGTGAGAGATCCAGTGTTTTGGTCCACCTGCAATCTGTGTCTGAATCTCTCATCATCTGTGAAATAAATTGAGTTCAAGCCTTCCTTTCTCGTTATTTGAGATATGAGAGAGTCTTTAGATGCAAACAGCCACAGTATCGTATCATCGTTCAGTATTTCAGAAAGATTGGTGTGTAGAGTGACAGAATCTCCCTCCATCACGGTCACCATCTCTGCACCAGACACACCTAGAGCAGAAACATCAGTTTTACAGATCAGACTCTAACATTCTTCCTTATGGTGTTCAAAATTCAATTCATATATTAAAGCTCACTTTATTGGTTATGGTAGCACACTGTAAATGAACAAATCCCATAAATAATATGAATTACAGCAAATTCAATTTTTTTCTATTCTTTTTTTTTTTAAGAGAGAGAAAACGTGTAGGTATTCTGGGCAGAAGGGCGTGGTGTGGACATTTTTCTTTTCAGAAGATGTCGAAAGCGAACTGATTTAATGCGATTTGCTATAACTTATAAAACAAACAATTTGCACATTTTTAAGTATTGGAACAACCGCATAATTTATTAGCCTAAACGAGTCTGTTTCTTCGGCGCCATCCCAGCTAACAAAAACACGTCCCCAGGACGTCCCCTGAACGTCCACTGCGAACGTCCCCTGAACGTCTTCGTGTAGGGTTCTTTAAACGTTCTCAGGACGTCGCAGGGGACGTTTGCGGGACGTTCACAGGACGTCGCGGGGGACGTTCGCGGGACGTTCACATGACGTCGCGGGAGACGTTTGCGGGACGTTCAGCAAACATTCGGGGACTTTTCAGACTTCTATATTGAACTTTAACGTTCACTAGAAGTATTTTTAACATATTAACTACCCAAGGAACAAACACACAACAAGGAATATTAGGAAACAAAATAATTTTATTTTCATTATCAAAAAAGAGCGTGTGTGTTTGCGTGTCCGGTTGCCAGGTTCAGATGATGGTCAGTTCAACTCTGCTACTGAGCAGGGCATCAGCATGGAACGATCTAGGAACACAACAAACCATTTGTCACATAGCCAACAGTTATCTTGTTGCTGCTGAAATCACATAATTTTTCTTTTTATCAATATTTATGAACCATTAGCTAGTTTCAGCCGTGTAAGTGACGTCATCGATTAACAGTAATAAAACGTAACGTTTTATGTTAAATACATACGTTTTTAGCTCACTTCCAAGCAAAATATTTAGGCTACAAAAATATCAAAACCTCTAATCAACACATAAAATGTGATTAAAAGCCCAAACATTCATAAACAAAAGCTCAAGCTATAACGTTAGCCTTACGTTAATTCTTCTGTAGCTAAACGGTTAATGATGCTAATTGATTTTTTCGAAGACACTAACCCATTTCTATAAAGTAACGTTAAATATTAAACAGAAGCGTGCCAGTTAAAATTAAGAGAAGTGTC